>JAULUF010000028.1:28797500-29080000 GCA_031834385.1 Semotilus atromaculatus
ACGATAACACAAGAGTGATTGCAAATGAGCGTGGCTCACTCCATTACCCGCTGGAGGAGAAATGATTCATGAATCGAGCGCTGTGATAAACGCTATTGTTCACAAACTCACAAATAAACACGAGTCCCATGAGGCAGTGCAGCAACACAAGCGGACCGCAGGTGCTGAATAATCACAACTCTCCAACACCATCACTCACAGAACGGCTCGCAGCGGCCGGGCTCACGTTTCACACAGCAGGAGGGGATCTGGGAGTCAGTTCGGGCCCGGCGGGCATCAGTGGGCGTCAGCGGGCATCAGCGTGGCACCAGTGACCCTCAGTGCCACTGTCCTCTGAGCACCGGCGGCACAACTACACAATCTCTGTTTCACACTTTAATCAGAACGTGCGTGCTAAATAACAACAGGAGGGTCTGAAAGCATATAGACACAGGATTATTAACATTAAGATCAGTGTTTCACAAGGAAATTCTGTTTCAGTGTTTCAGAATGGCATGTTTACTTCAGTGCGTTACTTGCCATTTCTTTGTAATCATTTGGGAAAATTAAAAAGCAATTTCTTAGCAAAGTGTTATTTTAGTATTTTTTATTTATTTAGTACTATTATAGTATGTATTACTATTTTGAATCAGGTTTTATTTTTATATTTTCAGTTTTATTATAATTTTTTGTGATTCTTTTTTTAAATTCTATTTAATTACATTTAAAGTGACATTTATTTATTTTATTTCCAGTTAGTAATTTTAATGCTTCAACTTAAACTGCATTTATTTAGGTTAAATTTATTTATATTTCACCTTTATTTTATTTATTTATTCATGATTCGAATCATAATGTTTTTTGCTTATTTATTTAGGTTACATTTATTTTTATTTCTAGTTAGTAATTTTAGTGCTTCCTTCAACTGAAACTTATTGCAACATTTCAAATTTTCATTTAGTTCAAGTTTTTCATCTAATATTTATATAAAATTATTAATAAATAATTTAGTAAACGATAATAATCCTGGAGAAGATTCATTTAGTGACTATCTGAAATATCCGGATATTATATTTATATTAATAGTATAAATATTATATATTTATTTTCAAAACTACATCTATTGTTTTAGCATTTCAAAATAAAAATAACTTTCTTTTTGTCATATGTTTCAATTGCAAAGTGTGTTCATGCATCCAAGTGAGTAAACGATCTAATGCAATGGTATTCATACATTATTAATCCGCCTTGCGGTCACTGTACAGTGTACAGTAATGTAGGGGTCATGTAATCTGATGCATTTCATGCTGTCAAGTTTATTTATGAGCTGACCATGAATCCAGCGCTTGAAAAATGAGAACGGAGTGCCATGAGAATATGAGTTGCTTGCTTTAGTAATTTATGAATTGTATTTCAGTGGCGTGATGTTTACTTCGAGCTAAAACCACCTGAGGTTTGATTTTACATCTCAAGAGGAGCGTCCACATACATTACATAAGCACTCAAGACTCCTCATTTATACTTTATTTAGCTTGAAGCTCGTATCACAAACACAACATTAACAAATGACATGTAAATACCATGGTAAACAATTTTTTTTAACGATTTTAAAAATCAGTATCACATCTCAGAGTTTTTTATTTTGTTATTTTTTTTGGTTTATGGGTTTATTAAGGTAAACTTAGACCTTTTTAAGACCAATAAAGTACATTTAAGGAATAAACTGAATGAAAACACAACATACGTCAATAAGTTATATAAATGTAAATGTCTATGGAGAAACACAATGAGTTGTATGAGCAACACTCATGCAAAATACGTTTGAAAATACAACTTCCAACAGATATCCATTACTTTTTCATTCATTTTACAAAAAAAAAAGTAGCTTGAATACCTTCCATCCACTAGAATATTGATAACTTTTTTATAATTTATAATTTACTGTTCCTTCTGATCATACTGCTCAAAAGTGCAGTTCTTACTCAGTATTTCTGTCTTGTTTTCCATTACAAATGTCTAAAGATTCTTAAATCAAAATATATTTAGTGGAGATGCAAAATTACATAAAGTCTTGTTCTCTGTGAAATTGGTCAGAATGGAGTGAGTTTGTGATTAAAACAAGAGCAAATATCTGGCAAAGAGCTAAAAAAAAGTTTTAATAACTCATTAACAGATTCATTTATTGTCTTTGTTCATGTTTTAAGCATAAACACACATACTTTTGTAAAAACTTTACAGGACATCATTTTACATTTATTTGCATCTCAAGTAAATACAGGTAAAACACGAAAAATTAGAATATTGTGCAAAAGTTCGTGTATTTCAGTAATTCAAATTAAAAGGTGACACTAATATGTTTAGTATATATAACTATATACATATGGATGATTATACTTTTCAGAGGGCCGACATTTCTGTATTTAAAATCATTTTTTTAATTGATTTCCTGTAATATTCTAATTTTCTGATATTTTGAATTTTGGGTTTTCATAAGCTGTAAGCCATAATCATCAAAATTATAACTTTTGCAAAAATGTTAGATATTTGTACTGGAAAATAAATAGAAAATGGCAATGCAACACAGCATGCAACATTTAATGACAAAACTTCCATATGCCATAAGATTTTCTGCTCTGATTTAAGACCTTAATTTGTGTAAGAGGCGAATTAAGACTTTTTAATAACGTAGAAACCCTGTTTATAATGTTTAGCCTAATGTTTATATGATTAAAATATTTTTATATGTATTAATTTATGACATTATTTTTATGAAAATTAAGCATATTTACACCTAAATTCTCACTGTTGTAATGCAAAAATCAATTTTTAAATAAATTTTAAATCTTTATCATGATAGTATTTGTTTTACTACATTTAATATATTCTAATTTTAACTTTTTTTTAAATACAATTTTCTTTCAAAATAGACACAAATAAGTATATTGTTGTCATACAGTAAGAGTTTATGGCTATAAAATGAATTCAGAGTTCATATTGAGAAGTGTTCATTTTCTGTCTTTGGTATCTTGAGCAAATCTGAGCTTTGAGACGTTATTGAGATCTCATCTAAAAAGCGGTAAATTGACGGTAAATTGAGCGGTAAATGACCTGCTGCACTAACGAACAATAAAATGACAAACTGAAGGAAGCAGAGTCATTATTAGGCCAGCAGGAAATAGAGTTATTATTCCAATCATATTCCTCTCCTCTGATTCATACGATTGTGGAGTTAATATAATCAGCGAGAGCTCTGTCGAGTCACGGCGACGAAACATCAGATTCACAGCAGACCTTCCCACAATGGCAGGCGCTTTTCATTCACACACATGAATAATGGATAGAAAATTCATAGATATGAGCTTCACGGGCTCTTGTTGTCGAGTCGTGTTTCGGTCTACTTCAGAAATCATCCTATTTGGCAGATATTTTTCATTGACCTGCCACTTTTCACCATCCCATCAATTTCCCAATTGAGTAATCTGTTTTCTGTTTTTCAGTGGGTTGCATATATTTCATGACGTTAAAAGATTACGCGAGTAAAATTTTGTGCATAATTCAGTTGAAAATCTCAATGCATTTAATGCTTTTCTATCAATTTTGGCCAATGAAAAGTGTTCAACCTATCCTCTGTTTTCACTGATGATGCACAGGATATAAAAAAGAAATTCTTGAAACCATAAGCATATTAAACAAGGACGACAATCAGAACTGATCTGATAAAGGATGAACCACATCTGCATGAAGCTCTGATCTTATTCCCTGGAAAAGTTCCTGCTGCCTCACAGAAGCGTGGCATGGCCTCTGTGTGACTGAGCTGATGTGCGTTCAAGAAAATATCACTTCTACCCTCAAACCGCGTTTCTTCTTGGAAGTCGGTCATGTTGTGGCTTGAGGTCTGTTTCCATCTCTTCCTCTTCCCCGCTCTAGTCTCCTGTCACAAACATCCCAACGCCTCACTGGAGATCCTGCTGTTGATCAAGTGAGGTTGAAAACTACACCTTCTGTAACTGAAAGGGCCGTAATAATGGCTTTTCAATCTCAAAAGATAAAAAAGATTAGCCAAAAGTGCTCTTGCACTAAAATGCACAAAGTTATATCGACTTTCCTGTGTTTTTGTCTGCTGGAGGATTGTTTCTTTTGCTGTTGATTTAAACGCAGTGCATAAATTAGTTGATTTTCCATCCACTTCATCCACTACAGTCACCAGAGGAAACGCTGAACGTCACATTGCATTTCCACTGATGGCTGGAGCAGAGTCCTATAATACGCTTCCCAACCGGCCTAATCTAACTAACACACAGGACGTGTCATGTGACTAACTTCAAAATGTTGTTTGTGAGCTTGCAATATCCTCCATACAAAAAAGTCATGTTGAGAAGATGTCATTCAATAAACAGGATTTGTGAAATCTGGGGCTTTTTATAACCCGGGTCTCTCTCGATAGCATTAGCTCTAGTAATGTAATTCCTCATTAAAGGGTCCTATCAGGCTATTTCCCACGGTCCTCTTTCTTTAGTGTGTTTTTTTAGGGAAGTACTACATGCCTGCACACATATTCAAACACGCATACCTATAGAATGAACTCGTAATACGCATGTGCACGCCATCAGCGTTCTCACAGGTTCGCGTTTTTAAAGTTTGCATAGAGAGAACTTAAGAGTTTTCTGTTAGAGCGGTGTCGTGTTAGCGGTCCTTAAGTTAATAACTAATGATCGTTGTGACAGAAGGGAATTAATCAAAACTAACTTTATCTGGACTATAACTTTATTCTAGAGCTGCTGTAAAGCCCAAACAATCTCTGTTACTTTAATTTCCTATTATGACTGTAAAGCCGCTTTGGAACAATCTATAATGTTAAAAGCGCTGTATAAATGAAGAAGATGACTTGATGTTGCTGTTTGAGCATCCAGTTCTTCTCTATATCAGTGTCAGTGTTTCTGAACTCCTGAAACGCCTCCATTGTATCTTGAGTTTCTTCCGGGAACGAAGACGCACAATATTCCTCATTATAATAATTCATACGCAGAATAAAAGGGGCGGGGCCTGGGTGAGTTAGTTAGTAGTGTGTTAAACTGGTGGTTATGGAAAGGGGCGGGACATTTCCCAAACACACTCGAAGAGCTCGACCAATCACAACACACTGATCCAGCCGACCAATCAGAGCACAGTGTGCTTTTCAGAAGGAGGGGCTTCATAGAGACAGGAAGTAAACAGAGCGTTACTGACAGACTGGGAAGAGACGAGCCGCAACAATGGAGAATATGAGGAAAATTATCAACATTACAGCAGGAAAACCTGTTCTAGAGACAAAAACAACATCAAGACTTAAAAGGGCATAATAGATCCTCTTTAAGCAGTATGCTAGTATTCTATCCGCCATAGTGTTATACATGTCACTACATGTTCTGTCCAGGTCTCGCTGCCCTAAAATGACCCTTTATTCCCCTGAAACAAACGCTCAGTCGTATCTGAGCACGACACTGGGAATCAGTTTTAGTGTGTGTGTTCACTAAGAGCTCATGCAGGAGAACACGACACCAGCGCAGGGCTTTCCATCACGTCCCTGTCCACTTCTTTACGCCACAGGCTAATGTTCTTCTGAAAGTCACAGCAGGATCTTGGTCAAAACACATTAGAGAGGATAGGTTTGTGGTTTAAACTCATATACATGAGGTCGAATTAAGATACATTCCTTAAGTAAAGTCATAATGCAACATTTACAGTGGCCACTTGAATCACTCTTAAACGCTTTCTTTGATATTTTTTCTAATACATTCAGACATTAAATGTGACTTCAGTGTCCAAATACTTTTCGGGGCTGCTGTATTTTCCACTCGAGTAATTCAGTACAAAAGTAGGTCAAATATATTAGAAAAGCTCATTAGAGTGATGGAGAGCTGAATGGTGTGTGGATTTAATTCACATTAAGAGCTGAATAGTGACGGCACCTCTGAAAGAAATGCATTTTTCATACGGCTGTAATGAGGCTTTTGTTTAAAGCTCTTTCCACTCCCGTCCATTCCTTCGTGTGCAAGTCACATTTCTATTCCAGCTTTAAAGGCTTAAATATTGAAATTACATTATAAAACTGTGAGTGGGTGTGCTTTATAAAGAACAAATTTTAATGTTGAATCTCCATCTCTATTTCTTACAATTGTGCATGAATAAAATATTCTTAGTTTTATTACTAATGCATGCTTAAGAAGAAAACAATGTTTTTTGTAAATGTTTTTTTATGGTTTTAGTTAACAATAATCACCTGGATTCAAGCAAGTTCCTATGAAATACACAAATCCATTGTAATTTGTATATAAATATAAGCTTCAGACAGTCACATTTCCATACAAATACATATAAAATATACGTACATAGGCTAGGCTACTTGTTGATTTTTCTCAAGTACTGCTCACACAACTTTCTTAAAGGGTCAGTTCACCCAGAAATAAACATTCTGTCATAATTAATTCACCATCGTGCCGTGTTTTTCTTCTTCTGTGAAACACAAAAAGAAAACGCTGTAAAGATGTAAATTTTTCATACAATAAAAGTCAATGGGGTCCAGTGACACAATTTTTATTTTTGGCTGAACTATCCCTTTAAGGGATCATCCCAATGGATGGATGGATGGATGGATGGATGGATGGATGGATGGATGGATGGATGGATGGATGGATGGATGGATGGATGGATGGATGGATTGGTTGGTGGGAGGATGGATTGATGGGTGGATGGATGGATGGATTGATGGGTGGATGGATGGATGGGTTGGTGGATGGATGGATGAATTGGATGGATGGATGGATGGATGGATGGATGGATGGATGGATGGATGGATGGATGGATGGTTGAATTGGTTGGTGGGAGGATGACTGATGGGTGGATGGATGGATGGATGGATGGATGGATGGATGGATGGATGGATGGATGGATGGATGGATGGATTGGTTGGTGGGAGGATGGATTGATGGGTGGATGGATGGATGGATGGATGGATGGATTGATGGGTGGATGGATGGATGGGTTGGTGGATGGATGGATGAATTGGTGGATGGATGGATGGATGGATGGATGGATGGATGGATGGTTGAATTGGTTGGTGGGAGGATGGACTGATGGGTGGATGGATGGATGGATGGATGGATGGATGGATGGATGGATGGATTGATGGGTGGATGGATGGATGGTTGGATTGGTGGATGGATGGGTGGATTGATTGGTGGATGGGTGGATGGATGGATGGATGGATGGATGGATGGATGGGTTGGTGGATGGATGGTTGAATTGGTTGGTGGGAGGATGGATTGGGTGGATGGATGGGTTGGTGTGTGGATGGATGGATGGATGGGTGGGTGGGTGGGTGGGTGGATGGATGGATGGGTGGATGGATGGATGGGTGGATTGATTGGTGGGTGGATGGATGGATTGGTGGATGGATTGATGGGTGGATGGGTGGATGGATGGATGGATAGATGGATGGATGGATGGTTGAATTGGTTGGTGGGAGGATGGATTGATGGGTGGATGGGTGGATGGATGGATGGATAGATGGATGGATGGGTTGGTGGATGGATGGATGGATGGATGGATGGATGGATGGATGGATGGATAGATGGATGGATGGATGGATGGATGGATGGATGGATGGATAGATGGATGGATGGATGGATGGATGGATGGATGGATCGATAGATGGATGGATGGATGGATGGATGGATGGATGGATGGATGGATGGATGGGTTGGTGGGTGGGTGGATGGATGGATGGGTGGATGGATGGGTTGGTGGGTGGATGGATGGATGGATGGATGGATGGATGGATGGATGGATGGATGGATGGATGGATGGATGGATGGGTTGGTGGGTGGATGGATGGATGGATGGATGGATGGATGGGTTGGTTGGTGGGAGGATGGATTGATGGGTGGATGGGTGGATGGGTGGATGGATGGATGGATGGATGGATGGATGGATGGATGGATGGGTTGGTGGATGGATGGTTGAATTGGTTGGTGGGAGGATGGATTGATGGGTGGATGGGTGGATGGATGGATGGGTGGATGGATGGATGGGTGGATGGGTTGGTGCAGTGGTTCTCAAACTTTTTCGGTCATTCCCCACTTTGGACAAGGGGGAATTTTCAAGCCCCACCTGCCCCCATCGCCCCAACACAATGCTAATGAAATATGCAACAAGCTTAAAATGTTCCAATTTATTGAACAGTAGTAACAAGTAGTATCAGTAACAAGTTGTATCTAAATCCAAACTAACTATTTACATCAAATAAGAGCAAGTTCAAAAATAAAGAAAATAAAAGTGCAGCTGTCATAACTTGCATGAAATTCAAAAATAGAGAAAATAAAAGTGCAGCTGTGTCAACATATGTATCAAGTTAAAAAAATTAGAAAAGAAATACAAGTGCCACTTTGCAATCTGTTAAAAAAAAGGAGAAATCCATTTGGCAAGAAAGTATTTAAAGAATCCATTTTCCCTGCATTAGTGGCTGCAATGAGCTTGTTTTGCATTGCACAGTTTCTCAAAGCAGGGTTGCAGGCTTGATACTGCCACTCTCAAGTCATGCTCAATGTTCAGCTGAGATCTGTACTTAGTTTTCAGTGAAGCAACAGCTGAAAAGCCAATCTCACAGAGATATGATGTGGCAAAGGGAAGAAGAATGCACACAGCTCTCTGCCCGATGAGTGGATACTCTCTCTCCACTCCAAACCAGAATTCACTAGGAGTCTGAGCTTTAAACCTGAGCCTCAGGGTGGAGTCAGATGTCATCTCAATAAACTGGTCCTCCTCAGCAGACCGAAAATCAGCAGGTGCTGCAGACAGAATATAAATAAATAGGCTTACTTTATTTGTCATTGCATAATAAACACAAATAAATCAGTTAGTAAGTAGCATACAACATAAATAAAATGCATGTATAACATGAGTATAATATTCAATAAAATGTTAAAATACCAACCTGCTGCATTGAATGGATCCATAACCCAGGCATACTGATCACTGTTGTTCGGAAAGTATTTTTGAAACAATCCTCTCAGGGAAGAGATGTGCTGCTTAATACATGGGATCACTGTGGTGGCTCCAGAATCAGTGGTTTCAGCAACTTCACTCAGGTTTTCAAAGACATCTATGTTTTGCTGATCGAGGCGCCTGCCCCATACCTCAAGCTTTCGGGTGAATGCAGTAATTTTGTCTGCCAGGTGAGGTAGGTGCTTGTCTTTGCCTTGAAGCTGAAGATTTAATTCATTCATCTTGCCAAACACATCGCTGAGGTAGGCCAGTTTAAACAGAAATTGTTCATCACTGAACTTGCTTGCAGCCTCATACATGCGCTCCTCCTCCAAGAACATCCGGATCTCTGCCCTGAGCTCAAAGACGCGCGACAGCACTTTGCCCCGGGAGAGCCACCTTGCTTCACTGTGAAACAGCACAGATGTGTGATCAGCTCCCATTTCCTCACAAAGTGCGGAGAACAGTCGCGCTTTCAGGGGTCGGGTTTTGATAAAATTGACAACGCTAATAACTTCTGTCAAAACTTCATTTAGCTCAGGGCTGAGCTGCCTTGACGCGAGCGCTTCCCTGTGAATGACGCAGTGCGTCCAGTGCGCATCTGGCGCAACCCTCTTTATCAGTGCCTGCAGCCCGTTTCTTGACCCTGCCATGGTCTGCGCGCCATCAGAGCAAAAGCCCACACAGTTTTCCCATTTAAGGCCGTGTTCTTTGAAGTAACTGTCCATGATCTTAAACAGCTCATCAGCTGTGGCTCTATTTTTTATGTATTTGCAAAACAGCAAATCCTCGCATAGTGACTCGCCATTCACAAAGCGGACGTACGAGATGAACAAGCAGTCTTTATTGCTGTCAGTAGCTTCGTCCACTTGTAATGCAAAACGACTGTCTTTTAATTTTTCTATGAGTTGTTCCTCAAGATCTCTAGCAATGTTGCATATACGTCTCGCAACTGTGTCGTTTGACAGGGGGACAGCTTTTAATTTTGCTGCGCTTGTCTCGTCAAGCATAATTGACACCATGTCTAGAGCAGCGGGGAGAATGAGCTGCTCTGCAATTGTGTGTGGTTTTTTGCATTGTGCAATTCTGTATGCCACTAGATATGAAGCCATCTGTGCTTGTCTGTTTACTGATGCAGCTTTTACCATGCGAGTCTCCTGTTGACGGTATTCTGCCAGTTTTCTTTGAAAGAAATCAAGTGGCTTATTGACGTGACTGGGGTGTGTGGTCTCTAGGTGTCGTCTTAATTTGTTGGGTCTCATACTGTCCGCTGCTAGCGGTTTAAGACACAGAACACACATCGGTCTCTCCTCAGCCCCCACCATCGCTGCTGTGAATCCAAGAGCAAGATACCCTTCATCATATTTTCTCTTTGGTTGGCTTTTTGGTTGATTAGGCCCGTCTGGTTTGTGTCTCTCTGCTGGCTCTGGCTCTGGCTCAACAACTTTTGAGGTCCGTGTCACAAATTTATCCATTGTTGTATTATTGCGTTATTGCCCACACTAGCCTGATTCTCACAGTAGCGCGGGAAGGAGTGTGCTGGGGGTGCTGCAGCCCCCCTAGTAATAGCATCAGCACCCCCTGGTGGGGGGCTGTGGACTAACATCATTTTATACTTAACGTGAAATATATATATATATATATATATATATTTTAAATAGACGTAACATACTGTATTTGAAATTGGATTCAAATTATGGGCAGTGTAGCTATAAGATAAACTAATGATTCATTATTCTAATATTCCTTTGTTCCGATCAGAGCATGTGAGCGGAGCGCGCATTTCTGAAAATTCCGCTCTGCTCGCTCATTCCGCTCAGGGTCGCGCGCTCAACCCAGAATGGCCTGCTGGTTCAAAAATATGTGAAATAAGGGCTGCCTCCGACTAAAGTTTTTTTCTAGTTGACTAGTAGTTGTTCATTTTAAGCCATTAGTGGACAAATCGCCCCTTTATATTGATTTAATTACTTAAGTAGGCTATACAGGAAACTGAGCGTTATATAGCCGCACTTAAGCGCACGACCGCACGCATAAGTAATGATTATGAATGTGAAACAAAAATAGCAAGGAGACATTTAATTGTTTATTAATAAACTGGTGTTTTATGTGTCACTGCAAAGATGAAGTTGACGATGCGGACTCGCCATGAACGAATAAAGACAGAAATGCATAAAAAGGAAAATTTCCCCCCCTTTGGCACGCCCCACCTGTCACGTCTCTATTCCCCACCAGTGGGGCGCGCCCCACACTTTGAGAACCGCTGGGTTGGTGGATGGATGGTTGAATTGGTTGGTGGGAGGATGGATTGATGGGTGGATGGATGGATAGATGGATGGATAGATGGATAGATGGATTGATTGGTGGGTGGGTGGATGGATGGATGGGTGGATTGATTGGTGGGTGGGTGGATGATGGATGGGTGGGTGGATGGATGGATGGGTGGATTGATTGGTGGGTGGGTGGATGGATGGATGGGTGGATTGATTGGTGGGTGGGTGGATGGATGGATGGATGGATTGATTGGTGGGTGGGTGGATGGATGAATGGGTGGATTGATTGGTGGGTGGGTGGATGGATGAATGGGTGGATTGATTGGTGGGTGGGTGGATGATGGATGGGTGGGTGGGTGGATGGATGGATGGATGGATTGATTGGTGGGTGGGTGGATGGATGGATGGGTGGATTGATTGGTGGGTGGGTGGATGGATGGATGGATGGATTGATTGGTGGGTGGGTGGATGGATGAATGGGTGGATTGATTGGTGGGTGGGTGGATGGATGAATGGGTGGATTGATTGGTGGGTGGGTGGATGATGGATGGGTGGGTGGGTGGATGGATGGATGGATGGATTGATTGGTGGGTGGGTGGATGGATGGATGGGTGGATTGATTGGTGGGTGGGTGGATGGATGGATGGGTGGATTGATTGGTGGGTGGATGATGGATGGATGGGTGGATGGATGGATGGATTGATTGGTGGGTGGGTGGATGGATGGATGGGTGGATTGATTGGTGGGTGGGTGGATGGATGGATGGGTGGATTGATTGGTGGGTGGATGATGGATGGGTGGGTGGATGGATGGATGGATGGGTGGATTGATTGGTGGGTGGGTGGATGGATGGATGGATGGATGGATTGATTGGTGGGTGGGTGGGTGGATGGATGGATGGGTGGATTGATTGGTGGGTGGGTGGATGGATGGATGGATGGATTGATTGGTGGGTGGGTGGATGGATGAATGGGTGGATTGATTGGTGGGTGGGTGGATGGATGAATGGATAATTGTCTGGCAGAATGAGCAGAGTTGGTGTATCGCTCATCAATACTACACTGCTACAGTCTGACCTTTCAAAATAGCAATGCTTTTTCACCAGCGCTAATTCTGAAAGTATTTTTTCTATTAATTTTTCCCATAGAGCTTTTTAAAAAGCTTCTTTTTTTGTTTTTTTTGTTAAAGCGTTTAAAACCATAAACCAAGCCAACCAGCTACAAGGTGAATCACAATATTACAAACTTGATTTAAAGCACAAAAGTATTTGAGAATCGGACAAAAAAAACAAGACAATTAACAGCATTGATGAGGGAAATAACTACAATCCCATGAAGCATTAAAAATGACAAATAAAAGAAGTAAATTTGTTGATTATAAAAATTCTATTTTAAGTTTATTGCAAAATATGCAGATAGACAGCTCTTTATGAGAGATTTCCTTGCCACCACTCTGATTGGTGGAATGTCCTGTACTGCATCATGGGTAATGTAGTTTTCACCAGGAATTCCTCTGTTAAACAGGATTATTTAAAAATATATAAAAATAATAAAAAAGATTATATAATGCAAACAGACGGCTTTAACAAAGGCAAATCCCATCGATTAACAACCTAAGGCTGTCTTTTAAGGTTTATAGGTTATCGACTGTTGCACTCTATAGTATTGTGAGGTTTTAAGTGGTTACATATAATATTGAAGTGCTTAGCATATGTAACGCTAAAAAAGCTTGCTTCATTAAAAAGTTTTATCCCTAATGAAATGAATATTACTTTTCAAAAATGCATACGATGCATAAGATGGAAAGGCTTTTACATTTACATTTATATTTATGCATTTGGCAGGCGCTTTTATCCCTAAGCGACTTACATTGCATTCAAGATACACATTTACAATTTATCAGATCTTGTTTTCTCAGAGGCATCATACTGTACGTACAGTAGAAATGGAAAGAAGCTTTTTATCACTCCAGCAGCCTGCGGTTGGGCTTTGATTGTCTTATTACGCCCGTGTCTAGGGGAATATAGAAACTCTAACGAGGCGTAATAAAACAATGTTGGGTTGTGGTATGAAATCCCAGCAAACGACTCTCTCCGGTCGATAATCAAACAAATACACAAATCTAAGCAGGAAAAAGTAATACATTTATTAAGGAAAAACAAATGACATAAAGAGCATCTCCTCAGGGTGTCCCAAAGGCCAAAATAACAAACAAAACCAATATAGAAAGAAAAGGTAACTTACTAACCTGATCCAATAGTAAAAGAAAATACATTTAACTTACCTAACTCCCTGCCAAAAACAGAGAGCAAACTAATTCCAAAATAAACAAGGCAGGAGTCAGGACACCCCTACGCTCCACAGGTTTAGAATATGCTGTTTCAGACATAAGGGAACGGTCTTGGATGTTATAAAAAGATACCCGTTCCCTTTTGCTAACTAACATCTCCAAAACACAAACACACATTTGATCATCAGCCGGAGGGATTCCGGAGCTCTCAACTCACGTACAGCCGAACCAACAATGAGCTCCCAAACGAGTTTCAGCAGCGTCAGAGCCCGTCTACGGAGAGCCCTACTCCCTATAAGTCCTATTGTACCAAATTTTGGTTGTAGTTCCACCAGAGTTCCACTGGGGGCGATCGTCCGAGTGCAGAATGAATGGGAGTCTATGGAGCTAGAGGATGAATTTGTCTCTTTCTCCCGATTGTTGTTGAGAAATCTCAGATTTGATTGTATTCCAAATTTAAGAATTAAATACTTAAATAAATACTTATTTGCAGCTGTATCTTACAAATAAATAGTTAAAAAATCATACATTGTGATTTCTGGATTTATTTTTTTTTAGATTATGTCTCTCACAGTGGACATGCACCTACGATGACAATTTCAGACCCCTCCATGATTTCTAAGTGGGAGAACTTGCAAAATAGCAGGGTGTTCAAATACTTATTTTCTTCACTCTGGAGAAAACAGTGATGTCATCGTCCAGCTCAGTTCAGGTCTCACTTCATCTGTTGTCAAAAGTCAAACCATTCCTAAATCCTAAAACTCTTGAAATAGCTGTTCATGCCTTTATCACCACTGGCGTAGACTACTGCAATTCACTTTACTGCGGTATTTCAAAAACTCAAACGGCTCCACTTCAATTAGTACAAAATGCTGCTGCAAGATTCCTCTTAAACGGTCGAAAAAGTGACCATATCACCCCAATTTCAGAACTGATTTTAAAATCCTTTTATTTGTTTACAAATCTTTATGCAACCAAGCACCGAGCTTTGTATCTGAGCTGCTGCAACCTTATCAAGAAGTTTGAGATCTAGTGATAAGAACCTGTTATTAGTCCCACAGTCCAGACTCAAACGCAGAGGGGATCGAGCTTTCTCTGTGGTTGGGCCTCGGCTGTGGAACACTCTGGCCCTAGAAATTAGGATAGCCCCTTCCGTGACCTCTTTTAGGTCGCTTTTAAAATCACACTTGTTTTCCTTGGCCTATAAATAAGATTGGTTAGTTTTGCTCCTTTGAGTCTAACTTTCCTGACAATGTTTTGCTATTCCTGTTTAGCTTTGCTGTACTTATCTTCTGTGCTGTAATGCATGTTATTATTGTCTTTTAAAGCTGCCGTCGGCAACTTTTTTTAAAATCATATTCAGCGAATTCGACACTATATTCCGACAGAACAACATAAATAAAGTGGTTTTAGAAAAAAAACCAGAGCTTCTAACTCCACGTGGAGCGTGTTATTTGTTTTGCAAAAATCCACCGCTCCCGGATCATTGTGTCCAATCAGCGCAGGGGGGCGTGAGATATGACTGTCAATAACAAGTCGTGCACGCACACGTCAATCACATGTGAGTGATGTGAGTGAATCATCACATGAGTGTTGGCGCACTGACGAGCACGAACTCTGTGGGAGGGTATTCGTTGATAGTGGGGGAGGGGCATGAGAGTTGTAAACATTTAAAATTTTGTTCACACCGCCGCCGACTTGAGCGTCAAAGAAGCTCTAGCCGCTCTGTCAAGGACGCTTGTCAAAAAGCACGGGGAAGCTCGTTGACGCTTTGGCCGCTCTGACGTAGCAGGGAGAAGTGTCACAACATGAAATGTAATAAACAGAAAAAACAAGCAATACATTGAAGAATCCTTTTATAATGACAGCATTTTTATAACTGTTTTGGTCACATTTGGTCGGGGAAAAAAGAATAATTAGCTATTATTATTATTTGCATTAGTGCAATTGGTCAAATCCGTGTGACCGTGAGCAAATGAACTGCATTCCCGCTTAAAACGAGAGTTCGTAAATATTTAAAATAAAAGTTGCGCTCATTCCCAAATGTGTATCACTGGATCATAATGGATAATCGTTGTGAAGGTGTTTGGTGCTGCTTTATTGTATGCGGACAAGACGTCGGACTCTGAGATTTTGGGTTCGTTCATTACACCCTCCAGGACCGTTATCAATTCGGAGAGTATCACGGCTGGTGCAGCAGCTGCGGCTAATGTTTTAATCGGAACTAATGTTTTGGTAGGAACGAAAGTTTACATCGTATGTTTCTCCGGAATCAGCCAGCGCGAAGCACGTCTATATTCCGATTGGTTGCTGCGTTTTGCCGCTGCTTGCCGCTGAACCGCGTCATAGCTCATTACCATAAAGTTGAGCTACTTTCAACTTTCTGATTGACGCTCAAAATGCCCAAAACGCGACGCCGAGGGATTTGACGCTCCTTGCAGCGGAGAGAAGCCAGCTTCCATTGAAAATGAATGACTTCCGGCCGCTTTGGAAGCTCAAGTCGGCGGCGGTGTAAACGTACAGTCAGTCCACTCAATCAGCCAGAGTTGCCGACGGCAGCTTTAATTTTGTAGTTCTGTAAAGCACTTTGGTCAGTCAGTGGCTGTTATAAAATGTGCTATATAAATAAAATGAACTTGAACTTGTAAAGCGTGACATTGTTGAACTGTGTCTTCCAGCTCCCGATGATGAGCGGCGCGTTCATGGACACGTCTCCGGTGGACGACTGCAGCACAGAGCACTCGCTCTTCAACTCGACCGCGAGTGTGAACGCCGCGCCCGCGCCCTCGGCGCCGACACCACAGGAGGAGCAGCGCGTGTCCAGCGACGCCGTCTGGCTCTGGATCGCCATCATCGCCACCATCGGCAACATCGTGGTGGTTGGAGTCGTTTATGCTTTTACCTTCTAAGGATCGATAGAAGAGTTCGTTTTCTTTCTCTCCACCATCCAGAGACCTGCAGTCCCACATGCACGTGGAGTAGCGGCCTTTGATATGTTTAACCTGTTTCACTTGAAACCGGCCTCACAACTGAAAAAAGCCTCGTCCCCCGCAGCACACACACACACACACACAGACACACACAGACACACACACACACACACCAGTGTCTGAAATTAACGGGCTTGGGGCAAAAAAGCCACCAAAATGTATTACAATTAGGGATGCACGATATATCGGCCACTATATGCGTATCGGCTGATATCGGTTCATTTTTAAGGTTATCGTTATCGGTCCGATAAGAAAATTTGGCTGATATATTAAAGCCGATAAATAATGTTTTATTTCCTCCAGCTGAGACACTTCGGATGCGCACTGTTCATCATGATGATTATGAATTGCTTGAAATATGATTGGAATCACTTCAAAAAAGGAAAATACAGTTCAGTCACAAGTCTGTCATATCGGCTACGTGACATTATAATGAGAACATCATAATTGTGTGTTTGGGACATGGATTTTAATTGTGAAACTTTTGTTTTTGTCATCAGGCTCTCAAAAATTACATAAAAATATGGATTTAGATTTATCGGCCAATATATCGGTTATCGTCTTTCAAATATAAAGAATTATTAGTTATCGGTATCGGTCAAAATGTTCATTTCAGTGCATCCATAATAAAAAATGCATCCATAAACCAATATATATGGTGCAAAAAAAAATGTCTCTGCATAAGTTATTGTTTTATAAGCAGTATCCCGAATATCAGCACGTTTACAAATGTGATATTGATTTAATACAACAATAAGTTAATAGGCTATAAGGCCTTCTATTATAATGGGCTATTAATTAGGCCAACTGACATTTTAGACACAATATTGTCTGTTTTTCCTCTATTTTGCCAACGAAAATATTTAAAAATAGTAGAGCCACTTCGTGTCTCTGAGCAAGACATTCGCTTTTGTTACTAATCTAACAAAACTAATCACAGAACTAATCGTTCTAATGAATGACTCGACAACTCACTCACTTCTGTTTGTCCCTGAATTAATCAACAAATCGTTTCACTGAATGATTCAATGGCTAACTCGTTAAGACAATGATTTGCTGCCACCTACTGGCGGTTTAAGTATTATTTCATTTTAGCTGAGGGATGAAGACTGAATGCTGTTTTTGTTTTTGTTTTCGTTTGTGATTGATTGTACAATAGTTTTGGTTAAAGAGATAGAGTTTATAGACTATGAAGAGTGAAATATGAGTTACATTGTGAATATAAAAGAGTAGGGCTGTCAAAAAACTTAATTCGAATTTTATACTTAAATATTAGTAATATTTGAATTCTATTAGAATTTAAAAGGCATAATTTCAGTTAGGGGAAAAAATCTTTTGGCTCGTCTCCTGAGACCACAAGAGGGCGCAATGAGCATTAAATTGTTTATTTAAATGTTTATTTCTTTGAAACGGGCCAAAAAAATCGAAATTAAATTAATTAAAACACGAATTAAATCGAATGCAGCGAGTTTCATTTTTAAAAAATAAACAGCAGTGGCATTTCTGTGCTGCACCAACCAGGGTTATTTTAGTCAACTAAAACTAAAAACATAAATAACACCTTTGTTACTTAAAATCAGTGTTAAGTGAAATAACTTCTATAATTTATACAATAATTTAATTTTCGCCAGTTTCCAAAGAAACATTTCTTATTTTCATTTACTTTAACATGAACAATTTGTTTAACACAACCAAATGTGAAATTTTGAAATAGAAAGACTGAAATAGTATTTTCTAGTAAAACGTCGACCGAAAATCTGTAACTTATATTTAATTACTTTTGTCTTACAAGGTTTTGATGGACTTTGTTTATTTGTAAAGCCTGTCTGTGTTCATGGTGTAAAATGAATCAGGCTGGAAATGATAGAAAATCTGTAGAAATTGGAAGCTCAGTTTGTTGTGTATCGTATTTAAGAGTATACCGTGTTTATTTTTTTCATTGAATGATGCTGTTTCTGTAGTAACCTGAAACATGCCATTTACTATTAAAATTTTAATAACTAATATCCTTCAGTTTCTCTGTCATCTATTTCCCAATCCAGAAACGAGGCACAGATGATTATGTCTATCATAATCGTCTATCAGTCAGTGATGATTTCAGACCTCAGCTGGATGAAATATTAACCTGATATGCTCATTATGAGCTCATATGAATATGATGTTTTTCTTTTTAACAAGCTCTTTTTATACACAACAGTGGCATCTGGATCAATCTAGTCATTCATAAACTCTCATAATCCTCAGCTGTCACTCAGATGACATGATATCACTGTCCACAATCCACATGCATTATAGATCATTTAGATTAACATCATTTCCAAACCTCCCAGGATGCATCTGTGCTGACAGCTCGTATGTTAAACGAGTCCATACTAAATTTCACCATAGAGACCGTCAAACTCACTGCAATCCTGAGCAAATCTGCATAAAACAACATCTAAAACCTCTAAAAAACATGTTATCCTTCCCCTTTGAGCTTGAATAATCTAAAACTCTCTCATTATCATCAGGTTGATGATAATGATGACAGTGGTTAATTTGCCATATTGCAAAAAAAATTCGTCAGTTGTAGTCGTGAAACTTCTGCAAGAAATAGTACTGAAAAAATAAACTCTGAATGTGTCCATCATCGTATCTCTTGGTTCATTCAGATTCATTAAAGCTGTCATTCATGTGCTGATTAAGAGTTTCATGTGCTGATTCTACAAATTCATCTCAGTCCGTCGGGTTTAATTATATCCAGAAAAATAAAGGAAAACCTCACGAAACAAGACATGGAAACTAACAGCCAAAACACACATAATCAGCTCATTAGATGAATGAATATGTCAAACAAAACAACATTAATTTAAACAAAGAAGAAATGTCTATTTAATGTGATGATGTCTTTTATAATCAATCACCACCTTTGGTCGAGCTTTTGAGACAAACAAAAGAGAGGTTAGGGTTTCTACAAAGAGGCAGAGGTAGGTAAGTAAAAAACACAAATTAATAATCATTAAAAATGATTCATAAGTAACTGTATTTACTGCTCAGACAGAAGATCTATGGACTGTCACTTCCAACACTTGATGTCCCCCAGCAGGGGGCGCTGATGCTTAAAGAATCAACATTACCGTCCTAAAGTCTGAATGATGATACTGATAATAACGATTTAAATGATTGACAGTGATTGACAGTGATAACAATGATAATGGCTAATGATGATAATAACTACTGCAAACAAATGCTGAATTAAGGTGTAATTTTACTAATAACAGTAATGATGATTTGAAGAAACCAAAGGATTTCAAGGAACAGTTTATCCAATAATAAAAAAAAAAATTTATTTATTTTTATTATTTTAATATTATTTGTAATGAAATATAAATGTAATTTTACATTTATGTCACGTTTTAAACAGAAAAAACAACATAATACAATTAAGGAACAGCAGGACATAAAATAACTTGTTTCAAACACGTTTGCTGTTACTTTTTTTCTTACAAAAAGAGGTTGAAAAATGTTCATGTGGCTCTTTCTCATAGAAGTTCCCGGCGATCATGACTGTAAAGCCCGAAATAGGACAAAAACACCATAAAAGCATCATAACAGTGGACCATAAAAGTCATTCACTATATTTCAAGTCTTCTTATGATGCTTTGAGTGATAAAATGATTCTTTAAAGAGGATCTATTATTCCCTTTTACAAAGTCTTGATGTTGTTTTTGTCTCTAGAACAGGTTTTCCTGCTTGAATGTTGATTATTTTCCTCATATTCTCCATTGTTGCGGCTCCTCTCTTCCCAGTCTGTCAGTAACGCTCTGTTTACTTCCTGTCTCTATGAAGCCCCTCCTTCTGAAAAGCACACTGTGCTCTGATTGGTCGGCTGGATCAGTGTGTTGTGATTGGTCGAGCGCTTCGAGTGTGTTTGGGAAATGTCCCGCCCCTTTCCATAACCACCAGTTTAACACCCTACTAACTAACTCAACCAGGCCCCGCCCCTTTATTCTGCGTATTAATTATTTAAATGAGGAATATTGTGACGTGTTCGTTCACGGAAGAAACTCAAGATACAATGGAGGCGTTTCAGGAGTTCAGAAACACTGACACTGATATAGAGAAGAACTGTAGCTTTTTCATGCTCAAACAACAACATTACACACTAAAGAAAGAAGACTGTGGGAAATAGCCTGATAGGACCCCTTTAAATATGTAAAACAACCGCACACGGGTTTAGAAAGACATGAGGGTGAATAAATAATGACAGAATCTTTATTTTTGGCCGAGTTTCCATCATGACATTAGAGAGTTGGTTTATATCCACTTACATAACGGTGAGTTGAGCGTGATGAGTGTGTCTGTGTAAACTAAAGTGACATTACATCCATTACAAACTCTTCCGGACACGACCATATGCAGATTACCAAATCAGCAGAGGAAAACTGATTACAACATCTGATCCGCTCACACACACAGACGAGACTCCGTGTCTATATGAAGAACTACCATGGTGCATGTCCACAACAACTACACAGGTTTACCATGGTATCATGACCAAAAACACAGTATTAGTTAGTAGGTAACTCTACCGAACCTGGATAAAACTCATAATAAATCTTTTTTACATTTGTGATTCAAGGGAACATTACGCAAACATTTTCATCTGCCAGTTCTTATACCCGAGTGCATATAATGCTCCTTGTCAAAAAAAAACTAACATGGTATTACATCCTACACTTCCACAAAAATGATATACAGTACTGTGCAAAAGTTTTAGATCGGTAAGATTTATGTTTTTAAAAGAAGTCTCTTCTGCTCACCAAGGCTGCAATTATTTGATAAAAAAATAATAAAAAAACAGTAATATTGTGAAATATTATTACAATTTAAAACAGCTGTTTTCTATGTGAATATATAGTGAAGTGTAATTTATTCCTGTGATCAAAGCTGAATTTACATCATCATTACTCCAGTCTTCAGTGTCACATGATCCTTCAGAAATCATTCTAATATGCTGATTTGATGCTCAAAAAACATTCATTATTATTTTCAATGTTGAAAACAGTTGTGTACAATTTTTTTTCCAAAATTATTTGATGAATAGAAAGTTAAAAAGAACAGCGTTTATTTAAAATAGTAATAGTTCTAACATTATAAATGTCTTTACTGTAACTTTTGATCAGTTTAACTCATCCTTGATGAATAAAAGTATTGATTTATTATATTTCTTTCCCCCAAAAATAAAATTTTAATTCTTACTGACCCCAAACTTTTGAAGGGTAGAGTTTAATGTTACAAAAGCTTTAGATTTCAGATAAATGCTGTTCTTTTTTAGTTTCTATTCATCATAGCATCATGAAATAAAAATGTAAAAAACTGTTTTCAACACTGATAATAATCATAAATGTTTCTTGAGTATCAAATCATCATATTAGAATGATTTCTATAGGATCATGTGACACTGAAGACTGGAGTAATGATGATGTAAATTCAGCTTTGATCACAGGAATAAATTACACTTCACTATATATTCACATAGAAAACCGCTGTTTTAAATTGTAATAATGTTTCACAATATTACTGTTTTTTTGGTATTTTTTTATCAAATAATTGCAGCCTTGGTGAGCAGAAGAGACTTCTTTTAAAAACATAAAAAATCTTACCGATCTAAAACTTTTGCACAGTACTGTATATAATGCATAGGGGAGAGCGGGGCACAACCTAACACGTTTTGGTTTTGGCTCAATTATTTAAAAATGTATTAAGTTAGATTCATCTTCTTTTTTTTTTTTTTACACAAGCAACATACACATCTCTTTTTCTAAGACCTACCATTGTCGTACAGTTGCACTGAAAGTGACAGAAGTGCAAATATGCAGGGTTAATAGTAACAGACTATATAGATAGATATCCAAACATCCATCCCTCATCCAATCATCCTTCTATTATGGATCAATAGCATGGATAGAGATATAGGAAAGGGCTGCACCGTTTTGCAATAAATAAATAAAATATTGTAATTGCAATTTAATTATATTTGTGTGTGGCAGCTGCATGCGAAATTATTATTATCAATAATAATAACAAAACGCATTTTAAAGGGTTTATAGCATGAAAAACAGGTTATATATTTAATAAATAAACAAATGATCAATGCATAGTTAACAAAATAAAAAAATCCAAAATTGTTTGTGAAAGTCCAACAAATTTAAATATATAAATAAATACTCAAGCCTGAAAAGCTGTGAGGCTCCCTGTTTTCATTTGATTATCATTGTACACTTGGCTGCTTATTTGTAACATCGTGCTACAACTAACCCCGCTGTGTACAACATATTTTAAGCCTAGCTAACAGTTGCTGAGATGTTTCAAAGCGGTGCTATGTTTTGGCCAACAAGACAGTGATTGCGGTAATATAACGTTAGATTTGGTAACGTACACACCCAACTCAGAAACCGAAAAAAAGTATGATGAAAAAATGCATGAAATGCATGGTGTCAAAACACTCCTTGTCCAGTATCTTCATGAAATCTTATCAAAACTTTCCACAAGAGCAGAAACACAGCCTGCTTGATCCTGACTAACTCTGTAAAAGGTCCGTGTTACTTTTAACCCCGCGTTAGGTTGTGCCCCGCGCTCCAACATGTGGTTTTAAAAAACACCATTTTTACTTATGCATTACGAAAAATAATTCAAAATAATTCAAAACATAGTAATATAATGGTAGCATGTAAAAACAAGGTAATAAAAAAAATCAGTAGTAATATCAAGGATACACCATAGTAACACCATGGTAGCATGTAACAAAAACAAGGTAATAGGTTGCATAAGTTGGTTAGTTTGACTGGCAGAAAGCCGGCGTGTTCATGAGTGTGCTGTGGAAACTTCTGGAGGTTTGGTTGACTGTGGTGAGGTCAGGAGAGCTGGCAGACTCTTATTGTGTTAGCAGGAGTTCAGCCAGAGACAGACGGCAGCAGAAACCAGCTTCACATCAGACTCACGCCATCCAGACATGAGCACGTTCAGCGCTCACACCCATATAATGCATTCCAAACATGTTCCTAAATTAAATGTGACTCTGTGGCTTTGAGTGATGGGGAACGTCTCAGAAAAACTGTTGGAAAACTAAAGCAGATTCAGTTACTGTTTCATTCGTCTCGACAATATTTAAATTCTGAATGCATTTTTTTTTTTAATTTCCTTCCATTTCCATGGATTATGAAAAGCAGAGCGTTGTTATGAAGAATAAGCATTGTTGCCGCGCGGCCCCTGTTTGTTCAAGTCTGGTGAAGATCAAGTTTTTAATGTTTATGTGTCTATGTGGTGTTTTTAATATGCTTTAAGACAAACCACGTGCAAATTCATAAGTTATTGCTGAATATTTTCTCCTTAAAACTGCAGTGGACCAAAGACAGTCTCAAAAACACGGTTTGAAATCGCTGGTGTTTCTGACGTCACAAACATGTGACCAATCAATCCCGTCTTTCCCACAGTGACTTTCTATGATGTTCAAAGTGTTTAAACAGATGCTGATAGTTAAGGAGATGGCGAACGGGAACATGGTTTGTGTAACACTACTAACACATTATTATCTGTTTGATAACAGTCAAGCAAAAGGCTAATCATATTAATTACCGTTATGTGTCCGACTTTGTAGAGAGCGATAAAGGAAACGCATTGCATTCTGATACATCAACTTTAAGACGATCCTGTATAATTCACTCCTATTCTTCTGAATCAGTTTCTATGGCTGAATTAAACCAATATTTTCCCTTGTTATTGTGTAGCGTTTATTACGGTTTTGATTGAGTGGAGACGGGGCTCATTTGCATATTCATTAGTCCACGTATACTAAATGAAGCAAGAGGGTCGAGTTACATTCAAGCTATTTTAAAGGCATTTAGAAATTATTTTTACATTTTGATTATCAAAGAGGAGGATTAAAGTCCCCATGAAATCAAACGTTTTTTGTTTTTTTTTTATGAATATGTTAGTCGTACTGTTATTTATAAGCTAGTGTGCTCCAAAACAATGACAAAATTCGCATTTAGAAGATTTAAAACTCTCACTTTTGCCAATATGGATCAATGATTTATATGACATCACTCTGCACATCAGCTTGATCAGATTTTCCGTCCAATCAAATGCTCTCTAGAATCTGAAGCTCCGCCTCTTACATTATAAATAGATTAAAATCGGTCACTTGTTCACACATTTACTATTTTCTGGTGAATGGCACATAGTGCACTATATAGGAGATAGGGAACAATTCAAACGGTGTAAAAATGCTTTCCATTGGGGCGAATGAAGTCTGGTTTCATGCTAGTGTCACGTGAGCCGCCGCAGCTTCGGTACAGATACCCGACAGAAAAAGGCTGATCATCTGATCGAGTCGCTCAGACCAGAAACGTATCGGATCCATTTGAATTGCACAGAATGATGTATTTTAAAGCGATAAGGAGGAGAACGGTTAGAGATTAGGAGGAAACTGCAGATTTAAGGAGCTCAACGGCTCTGGCCGAACTGTGATATAAACTAAACGCTATTGGCTATAGAGTGCCGAAGTTATAACGTCACTTTGTAGGACAACTCGGAAGCTAGCGGCGCATGTGTTCCCTCGATCGAAAAGCTATGCATTTTCCCCATAGACTTTTGGAAAATCGCAAAAAATAAGGTCTGTGTTCAACAAAGAGTTGTGACCCTTACACGTTTTGTCTATCAAGATAATCTTTACAAGTTAATCCAAAATGTATACATATTGAAGCCTAAATAAAACCGTCGGATATAAAATGATAACGGTAAAAAGTTTTAAAAAACCACAAGCAGGTTATAACTGGTGTGTTTTATGTCATAGATCAAAACGTGAAAATATTTAGAGGCTTTGTTCACCACAGACCTTATTTCAGGCGATTTAGCAAAAACCCATTAAAAAAACCCATAGACTTTAGGGCGAGGGAACCGGAAGTGCTAAAATGCTAACTCGCTTCCGCGTTTTGGCCTACAAAGTGGCGTCATAACTTCGGCAATTTTTTCCTCTCATGTGGCACAGATCTGATATGACCGGTGAACGTGTAAGTAGGAAAAAAACGCATGGATTCCGATTTTCTCAGATCGGATTCAGGCCTCACTCATATGTGGTAATAAATCGGATATGAATCGGATATGTGCATTTACGTGTGCCATGTAAGCAGACAAATCGGATATTCCCCAGTAAATGCGAGTCGTACGTCATTAAAAAAGTGACGTCAACTCAGGTGGACACCACCAACTGAGATCACATGACTTATTATATGCGCAATGGAGGATCCTTTTAACAAGGATACACACAGTGGAGCAATGCGGAGGTTTCATGTCTTTTGATTGTTTGGGGCGAAGAGATTTTGCAGGCAAAAATGCAGGGTTGTTACCGCTATGGTTGTTACAGAAATAAATACACTACATTCGCCCCTAAATGCAACAAGGGCTCTCCTCTTTTTTCTCCGCTACGGAGACCAATATGTTTTGCTGACTTTTTTGCTTATTTCTCAAAATATTGTGGAAAGCAAAACATTGGATAATTTTATTCGCATCTGCATCCATTGCATTTCGTGCTGTTTTACTTCCTTTTCCGGGTCAGAACGTCTACATTTGGTAGTTTCAGCAGTGTATAGTGTAAATGCAAAAATCGGATACGGGTCACTTTTAAAAGATGATGTAAGCGGGTCGTCAAAAAAATCAGATATAGTCAGAAAATCGGATTTGGGCATCAAGACCTGCAGTGTAAATGCAGCCTTTGAATAATGCTGCGCATTTCAAGGCACTTCAGTGGGACTCCCTGGGTATTACGACATGCATGGCTTAAAATAACGAAAATGACTGAAATATGTAGTAGAAAACCCATCAAAGATGTATTTTATTTTAAAAAATCACATCGTTTTAAAAAGACTAAAATGCATCAAGGCTAAGTGGAGAGAATAAGAAGCAGGTTTTTATAAAGTTTTTTCGTCCACGGGTATCTTCCCATGCTTTTCTCATCCTATTATTGCTAGGAAAGCAATCTAAGCTACATTCATGCTTCTCTTGTTGCCTTTTGACTGAAAATGACAACCAAAAGCCACACAATGTGGAATCGTATCAGTATTTTATTTTCTGAGTTGTGTTGCAGTAAAAAGCCAAAGACTATAGAAATAAGCGGTAGCTCACCGAGAGCAGCCATTTTACGTCATCAACGCAGAATGTACTGTGTGCACATAAAAAATGGCGCCCCCCATAGTCCAAAAACTATGTTGATTTTTAAAAAAAATAAAATACATTTTCATTTACATTTCAATATTCTACTTCATATTTAAATTAGAGACATCGTTTACGTTATATTAAGCTATACATGTCTTCATACCGGGGGATCCCTTTAAGGGATAAATTATTCATTGCAGGGGGACTATAAGTGATAAAAAAAAAAAAACAATATACACTACCGGTAAAAGGTTTTAGATCAGTAAGATTTTTTATGTTTTTAAATGAAGTCTCTTCTGCTCACCAAGGCTGCTTTATTTGATGAAAAAAAAAAAAGACAAACAGTAATATTGTGAAATATTATGACAATTTAAAATGACTGTTTTCTATTTTAATATATTTTTTAAATGTATTTTGAAAGCTGAATTTACAGCATCAATACTCCAGTCTTCAGTGTCACATGATCCTTCAGAAATCATTCTAATATGCTGATTTTATGCTAAAAAAACATAAATTATTATTTTCAATGTTGAAAACAGTCGTGTACCATTTTTTCCCCCAAAATTCTATGATGAATAGAAAGTTCAAAAGAACAGCATTTATTTAAAATATAATCTTTTCTAACATTATAAATGTCTTTACTGTAACTTTTGATCAATTTAACTCATCCTTGATGAATAAAAGTATTTTCTAATTTCTTTCCCCCAAAAATAAAAAATAAATTCTTACTGACCCCAAACTTTTGAATGGTAGTGATTAATGTTACAAAAGCTTTCCATTTCAGATCAATGCTGTTCTTTTGAACTTTCTATTCATCAAAGAATCCTGAAATAAAAATTTTAAAAACTGTTTTCAACATGGATAATAATCATAAATGTTTCTCTTCATCATATTATAATAATTTCTGAAGGATCATGTGACACTGAAGACTGGAGTAATGATGCTGTAAATTCAGCTTTGATCACAGGAATAAATTACACTTCACTATATATTCACATAGAAAACCGCTGTTTTAAATTGTAATAATATTTCACAATATTACTGGGGTTTTTTGTATTTTTTATCAAATAATTGCAGCCTTGGTGAGCAGAAGAGACTTCATTTAAAAACATAAAAAATCTTACTGATCTAAAACTTTTGACCGGTTGTAGTTGTAGTAGTACCGGTTGTAGTTAACGATAATAACCTTGGTACTTGCTTTTATGTTTGTCTAAGTGTGGACGTCTAACGTTTCGACGTGACATGTTTTGAAAGGCGTGATGTGCCCTAAAACTTTCCACAGCTGAAGACAATTTCAAAACCACACTTTAAAAATATATCCCTGAAGAATCCAGACACCAAATAAACACATTAAAATGTTCCATTCTGTTCGGAAATATAAATAGAGCTACATTATAAATCAGCACAATTATAAAGATTATTGTGTGCAGGTTTCCCTTGTTTGTCTCATTTTATTTGTCGTTATAAATTAATTTTCATTAACAGAACAGAACAAATGCATAATTTATTACGCATTCTAATAATTTTTCTCAGCTGCATTATACATCAAATGAAAATACTGATGTATAAGGAGGAGAACGGTTAGAGATTAGGAGGAAACTGCAGATTTAAGGAGCTTGATGTAATCATCAAATGTAAATATCAAACAGAGCAGAGCTCATTAATGACTCTTAGAGAGTTTTTATTTTGGTCTTTGCTTGATAATTATTCATTTAAAATGATAGCCTAGTTCACAAAGAAAATTAAAAGTCTGTCATCATCATTTGCTCACCCTCATATCATTCCAAACACCGTAAAAAAAATAATAATAATAAATAAATAAATAAAAGCTCCCCTTAAAATAAGTAGGATTACAACAAATGTTTCCAGTCTTTAGGATTACAGGATTACGGCCTTTTTTAAGTTTTTGTTTTGTTTGGTTTTGTTTTTAATTTTGAATCACGCATAACATAAAAGTTAAACTGGTAAAATTATTTTGTTGAGTTAATGGGAAAACATACATTGCCATGACTTGTTAAATCATATATTTTACAGTGTTTTCTGGAGCACATAAAGAATCATCAGTCAAAGAGCAGTCAGCTCTTTTACGTTTATTAAAAGCAGATGTTATTAGAGGCTGTCGAGCTGTAAAAAAAAAAAAATAAAAAAAAAAATAAGGTACAACAAAAGCACCAGCAAAAAGAGAATGACAGAATTTCGGTGTTTGGGTTAATATTCCTTTGAAATGTCCTGAAGCTTTAGTTATGTCTGAACTACATCCGTTTAATCGTCTAGCTTTTCATCTCCATTGTTTCATCACTGAACAATGACCAGAACAAATGAACAAAATCAACAACCTCACTCTATTAACAGCACTAGTATTCTCGCTACAGAAAGATGCATAATCAAATGCATTTAAACTTAAAATATATTAACCATTATTCAGCGTTTCATATTGAACTGCTTCATGCAACTTTGATCAGGTTTGTAAACTGTCACTGTCACCCCCCTTTTTGAGCATATATATGACAATCCAAAATGAAATGGTTGTAATTCATGAATGCTTTGGAATCCAGACCTAAGATTGGTCACTCAGCATATTATTGCTGAAGCAAAATTAAAGTGTAAAAGTTAGTTTACTGTAAAACAAAAGTACTGTACAAAACGTTTTTTATTATATACAAAAAAAATCTATTTTAAAAAATAGTATTTCCTCTAAAATTGCTATAAAATCAAAGCCATATGTCTAAAAAAATTATGTTCCAAATTTGACGTTGATATCATATAAATGTAAGACTTTTTTACACACTATACCAAAAACAGACACCGGGCGATGCCCACATTTCATTGCATTTTTTGCAACAAATTAATATTATTACATATATTAATATTACATTTCTATCACAAAACAGTCGCCAAATATGAGTCTCATACATTTCGATGATATGAAGTTGGTCAAGATTAGGGATATGTTTGATGATGAAGGATAATTTATGATGATTACTAAAACATGTGACCGGGTGAAAAGGCACTAGAGAGAGAGTGCCATTCATGGTCACACATTTGCTATGTGAAGTGTCCAGTCTGAGCAGTGAAAGTGACACAACCGTCCCTAGTGATCCAACAGGAAGTTTACTTTTAAGCAAAACATCTTGGAATTTCCTACTGATATAATAAAACTTTTGCATTTTAACATGTTAACTCAGATAAACATTTACACAACATGTTCACTGTGGTCAAGCATTTGTGTTTGTTGGCGATCCAAAGCACTTGTGATTCAAGCTTGAAAATATGATTTCACTTTGTAAATCATTTCCATCTGCTCAATTCGTCAGATATGTCCAGTATTTCCTGGACTTTCTTCTCTTACTGTTTTTGATGAAAGCACGTCCAAATCCTCTGAATGTCACTAATACGGACTCAATATATTACAATAAAATTAAAGAAAGCTTAACATCTAGATTAAATGGTCTAACTGAAAGTGACCCTTCAGTGCCATAAAAATGCCGTCATCTTTCAATCAAAATGCAGTAACCCACTTCCCTTTTCCACTAACATGATGATGACGTACGAGCAGGAGAAATCGCAAAAAATGTTGCACAACTTAAAACTAAAGCAAACACAGAAGCCCTACTTTTTATTGCATTCCTGGCTTAATTTCAATGCAATGCTGTGCGCATGAAAAACTTGCTCCATCTTTTAAATGACTCCATTCTAGTAAGTAACAGACACTTTTCATGATCCAACCAATTCCCAGTGGATAATTAAGTCCGGACATACATATTCTTCTTGATGAACATCCTTTTTAACTCATTAATAAATCAGACTATGGAAGCAAAAATGATTTTGAACCGGTTCAATTTGACTAAGTATCTTTCTAAGGGAACAATGATGGAAGATCATAAACAGTGATTATTTGAGTTTTGAACCTATAGCAAAAAAAAAACAAAAAAAAAATTACATCACTTAATCCAAAAATTGACATATAATCAGGAAAAACCTGTTCAGAATAATACACTACACTACACTACTAACACATTTATAAAAAGATTTCTATTAGAGCTGTCACAATTTACCTTGTGTCGACTGACCGGTAAAATAACAGAAGTGGTGGATTCCCAGGATGAGAATCTATAAACCGCATTATTAAAGTGTTTTATAAGGCTGCAAATTTGAACGGATATCAAATATCAAGCAATATATTCAAATATCTAGATTCTACGTCAATGTAGTGTTGTCACGATACCACAATTATTGTTTCGATACCGATACCAAGTCAAGAATTGCGATTTCAATACTTTTTCTATCCTGAAAAGGGAGAAACACTCTCAAAATATCATTGCTGTGCTTTATTTTGAAACTGGGACAACATTATAATCATATGATACACTAATAAATTAACATATGAACAGCAGATATTAAACATTTGAACAAAATATGAAATTCTGTAAAACAGATCACATCGCTTCTGGCTCAGGTCTTTAGTACACTGTAAAAAAAAAGTTGGATTAACTTAAAAAAGTAAGTTACCTGGTTGCCTTAAAATTTTTAGTTAATTGAAATAAAACATTTGAGTTAATACAACAAAGGAGATTGGTTTAATAAATAGAAACTCAAAATATTATGTTATCTGAACTACATTAATTATCTAAGTTGATTTGACAAAATATAAAAAGTTGTGATAACAAATCATCAAAATTAATTTTTACAGTGTATGTGCTTCATGAACATTTTTGCGGTTTTACTCAAGATAACTTAAAAGGAGCGAGCAAAGATGAACATAACCGATGTCCCTCGCATGTGCAGATTGATATTTAAAAGTTTTTTAATTTTTCTTCTTCACACTAACGTTTAGATATTTACATCAAATAAAACGGCAATCACAAAGTGAACTAGGTAGGTTAGCTGATTACCTTAAATATCCAGTTATTACGGCCGTTAACACTTTCTCTGACAAGCGGACGCGATGAGACCAGGTTTCCGGTTTGGTCATGTGACGTTCGACATATACCCTATTGGCTATTATTGGCTTGATTTGGTCACAGCCGACGCTACAATACGTTTAGAGCGCCCGCTCCTGGATGAGATGGCAAACAATAAAATAAAAAACAAACGGTCTAATCATAGACTGTAAAAAATGCGCTGCACATGGCACTTTAAAAACCAGATCGTTTATTTATAGTTCGATTGCGGATATTTCACATCATGTTCGAATGCATATTCGAATATCGAATAAAAAGTGACAGCCCTACGAGGAAGAGTCAAAAGTACTAATGCAAACCTTTACTCAGAATATAACTTAACATGTACATTGAAGACGGCAGAAGGTTCACACACACGTAATACAACAGAGATAGCACGATGAACTGACGACAACACGAACTTCACTTATTCGGTAGGACTTCAGTAATTTCACTTAAATGACAATTAATAGGTAATCTTCATTGCCATTTAAGTGAAATTACTGAACTTAAATATACAAGCTTGATAAAAATGATCATTCTAGAAGAAAATTTCAAATGGCACTTAGAGGCTTTTGCATCTGAACTCTTCATAAATTCATACAGAAAACTTAGCAATACAGCAAAGTTATTTTAAATGGTAATAAAATGTCACTCTTTTACTCTTTATCTAATCAAGTATGCAGCCTTGGAAGAGACTTTTTAAAAAACAGTACAAATATTTTAATCAAACATTGGCCTATACTAGTTTGAATGTTTATCATTGCATTATGTATAGGAACTGTACACACCACAGTATGCTGTACAATTTATACAATTTAATTTAAAAGCACAGTTTTTCTCACCTGATATTGACCCACTATCAGAGATACATTAGTGTGATTTACATTAGTGAATGTCTGAAGGCTGCATATCCTCAACAGACCAATAAAACCACTAACATCGTACGGTAAGTGTTCAGTAAGAGCTAAATGACGCTCTCATTTGGGCCTGTGAGACACTCTTGAGAAGTGATTTTAATCTTGAGGTTCACAAACTAACAGCTCGGCCTCAATAATAGTTTTGTGGCGTACTCTTGCCTCCATTGTGTTTTTTTAAATGGAAATGTCTTGGAGTTGATTCAAATAAACACTGAATTTTATTGGATTCAGACCTCGCCTCAAAACAAACACAGAAAACCTTCCCATCAGAGCTGAGCTTTCACTGTTGAAGACAATAAAGTTCACAAACCATATTATGATTCTACTAAACCTTTTAAACATTTGTTGTATTTTGGATTGTTAATCACTGAGAGATTTAAAGAACTGATATTAAGATGATCAGCTTTATTGTGCTCATCAGCAAGAAAATAAACTGGTCTGAATAAAATTTTATGGTGTTTGTTTCGTAAAACTCAACGAAAAAGCGTAAAGGAAAAAAAAAGGCAAACAGCACAAAAACACCCCCATAATGATGTCAGCAGCAGCTTGGATGTTATTGGGTTTGTAAACACACTTTCACAAGGTCACGACCACATTTTTCTGATACGGAGCATTAAATCTGACAAATAAAGAGTTGAGGGGTCACAGACACCCCAGGACACTTCTGACAGCCTTGACCAACAGAGGGAAATCCGCTTTATTTATTTAAATCCTGACGGCTGTTTCTGAGTATTCCAGAAAGAGAACAGAAGGAAAAAAGCAGGAGGGTGGAGAGCAGATCTGACATCAGAGTAATGTGGAGCTCTCCCTGTTTTAAGAGTCAGGCCGTGCCGAGCGATCGACATAAAGCACACAGCGCGCAGAGAAACAACACATCTGCAGCTGAAAACACACATCTGGATCTGCTTTCTGGAGGAGTGAGGTACGTACTGCACTGATTCAATCAACTCATGTTAAACTGAATGTGCTGTGTGCATCAGACGGGATGTGTCCATTGCACTGTATATTTTAAATCCCATTGATTTAGAGCAATTTTGAAAGAAATTAGCATGTTCGCTCAAAGGACTTTCCAGGAACAACATGTTCTGCTTCTACTGAAGTAGAAGAACAGGAGGAAGAAAACAAAACAAAGGCAAGAGAAAAGGCGTTTTGGTTGTGTTTTAAATTGTGCTGTTTGAAGCTTCATTACATATTTGGCATCAAACTTCTAGTTAGAAATTAAAGCATGTACATTATTGTCTGGTTTATGTGTTGGTTGGTCAACGTCTGGAAAGTATAAATGCAAGGATATTTACAGCTGTTTTTAATATCAATTCATGTACTTTGTGATATTTTTGCATCATGTAAATCAAGAATACGGTACACTCAAGCGTGTGACTGTTAGTATGGTAAACTTCTCACTTGATGAACACTAACTTGTGTTTGTGAGGGTCTATATTAAATTAGCATATGCATTCTTGACTATTTTTAGCTCTTCAAATAAGTTTGAACCTTGAACTTTTTATTCATCAATGAATCCTTAATATGAAGCAGCACAACTGTTTTCAACATTGTTAATAATCAGCATATTAGAGTGATTTCTGAAGGATCATTTCTGAAGACTGGAGTAATGATGCTGAAAATTCAGCTTTGATCACAGAAATAAATGACATTTTACAATATATTCACCTAAATTGATTTATTTACTTATTTTTTATTTATTTATCTTTCAAAAACATAAAAAAATCTTACCAACTCCAAACTTTTGACCGGATAGATAACAGACTATATTTGTTAGAGTCTAAATCATGGTTCAGACAGTCCCATAATTCACATCCTGGGATACATACATAAACAAAACACTGATTTTTTTTTTTTTTAAATACCTAAACAGCTTATCTAATCACAGACTATTCTTTGTTGCTTAGTCATGTTTATCAGTCTGACTAAAGATTCAATCTTCTGACTTCTGACCCATGAAGGGAAAATAAATCAATGTTTTAGTCTAAGTTTGTCCATTTCCTTCCTCTGCTATTTTCCACGTCCTCGACCGCCTGACAGACGGTTCCCCTTAAAACACTGGAAATATTATGCAATACACAACACTTTCATACTGTAAGATGCCACTTTGTGGATTCCAGGATTTACTCATCCACATGTCGTTCCAAACCTCTATGACTTTCTTATTTTATTATGTGGATCAAAACTCTGCTTTTTTACATACAATGAAAGCAAGACATATGAGTTTGGAATGACATGAGGGTGAGAAAATGCTGACAGCCTTTTAAATTTTGGGTGAAACTATTCAAAAGGGAATGCCAAGATTTTTTGGAAAAACTCTAATCACCAAGGGTGCATTGATCAAAAACACACATATAAAAATTGGAAATATTCAGTATGGAATAATTGACACACCCAAAAAATAATGCAGACCCGAGGTGGTAATGCAAATGCAATAATTCAACGGCCCGGAGTCAATTATTTTGCTTATACTACAGTTTTCCACACCTCAAAACATTGTTCAGATGATGTATTTCAAGACATCTGTCAGGTTTTTGTTCTTAAAACGCTCTTGTGTGTAGGACTAATTTCTTATGCATTTCATCCCAAGTTATTTTAGAGCTAGATACGGAGACTAGAGCCACTGATAGCAGATTAATGCAGTTATTAGAGAGAGAGAGAGAGAGAGAGAGAGAGAGAGAGAGAGAAAGTGTGTGTGAATTACCTGAGTCTGCGTGTCTCTTAACAGTGTTCGGCAGCAGCGTCTCTGATAGTGAAACTGTAAGTTGATCTGCTTCAAGAACAGCGCTGTTATTCCCTCGCTAGTAAGAAATATCATGTAGCTGTTATAAACTATTTTACTGATAAAATCACCAGAGCAGCGCTGACGACACGTTTCTGCGCGAGCGTACTGTTTGTGTGTGTGTTTGAGTGGAAGAGTGCGGGAGAAAGAGATTGTACTTTTCCATAATACATACATAATACGTAAGTACATCAGTGACTTAGTGGGTATTGGTTCTGTGGGCTGTAAAGACCTTTGAAATCACTGAAATCATGTGGCGAAGTGATATGGAACTGCATGCGGTCGAGACCTGCTGGAACTACTTTAGTCGTGTGTTTCCCTGAAGATAATTGCCCACCTTATAATGTTTGTCAGCCAATCAGATTCAAGCATTCAACAGCCCAGTAGTTTAATACAATTAACAGGGTTCGTACACCTTTTCCAAGGTCAAATTCAAGCACTTTTCAAGCACTTTCAAGGTCCATTTTAAAGCTTTTTCCAGCAGCTTACACCACCGTAAATTACATACCAATACATAGTAAAAATTATTAATTAGCGGTTTTTCCTCATTAAAAGAGATAATATGCAATAAACAGCCAAAATTGTGTTTCGTAATAGCAGAAGGATCAGAAATTGAAGCAAAACACAGGTTTTATTTTTCAAAATGTTGTTGGAGGATTTGATCCATATGACATGCAGTAGGGGTGGGCGGTATGACCAACATTCTGTTTCACGGTATGACTAATTTTATATCACGGTAACAATATATTTCACGATATAGTTATTTATACATGTAGTTATTCTCGAAAAATCGCCATAAAGGGCTTTGTATCTACTAAATAAACCCAAATACTTTAGAAATAAAAAGTTCTTCTCCTTGTTTGACTTTTTTTTTATTTGGCAAATAATTTATTTGGTAAACTATTTTGATAGCTAAATATAGTGCACAAAACACACTCATCAACTTTTAGAAGAACTTCCCCCAACTGACTGATATTAAATACAACTCATAGGTGCAATTAAACTTTAAATAAAGTGTTGCTGAATAATTTTTCAATCTCATGTTATTGCTTTACCTCATCAATTAGTTTATAATATCTAAATATTTTATATTTAACTATTCTACTCATAATAACTTAGTTACTTTCTTTTAATTTGGTAGGATAATATTAGCAATACTATGTTTAAATGTGTTGCCCGGTACATTTTTTGCCATGTCTGCTTATTATACTGCGTTTTTTAAGGGCCTTGTTTTGCTCTTTTTGTGATATCTGGCAACCCGTCACCTGGAGCTTTAATCAAGACGTTCAGTTGTGTCAAGTTCAGAAGTGACTAGAAGGAGAACAGCAGTATGAAAACCGAACAGCAGCTACTGTTAATGTTGACTAAGTAGTAGTTTAAATGATACACACCTTGTAACTGCGTCATTATTTAACATTTTACCACAGCCGGTACACACTGTGACACACCGCGCTTCCTCTCGGTGTGTGTGCGCGCGCGTCTTTTGCATCAGTAAAATGCGATCGGTTCATTTGAGTGTCAAGTTCACGGATTGTTTGGAGTTAGAAATATATAATTCGCGCTGCATATTTAATAATTTTGCCTCAGGTACCGAATCCGAGACTACCTGGAGGAGGTGCTCTGAGTTCGGCCGCGGTTCGCGTGAATGTGAAAGAATCACAGACTCGGGTGCGCACTTAGTAAAGTGATCTGCGCGTGCGTTTTAGCTGATTATGATGTATTTAGTAAAATAAAACACATGTAAGGGATGATGGTGTTGATGATTTACCTTGGATACGAGCGAGAGTGAGTCTATTCGCACACACATAAGTTAGCGCGTGGACTCAGGCCAACAAATTATTAGAAATCCACTGTCTCCTGCGTTTGCAATCAGCAGAAAGTCAAATGCGATACACAGTAAACCTGTTTGTTCACTCAGCTGCGCATAACAACACCAAATTAATTAAAAACACAATATATTGACCCGCGTTCTGTTTTCTATCATGCGTTGTGCACGTTTGTGATGACGTAAGATGCACGCAAACGCACCAGGATTCGATAGAATCAAGTTGAGTGTGAAACCAGGCCAACGCTGCGGGGGGCGCCGGGAACAATCGCGCTCGGGCCGCAGCAAACGATTTATTTCACCATTTAATAAACGAAATATTCTGTCAGAATCAGTCAGTATTTGTTGTGAAAGAAACAGTTACAATTTCAAGCACTTTCAAGCATTTTATCCAAAATTTAAGCACTTTTCAAACCTTGAAAACACAACATCAAAATTCAAGCATTTTCAAGGATTTCAAGCACCCGTACGAACCCTGAATTAAAAATAAACTATTTTCTGTTTTAATATACGTATTTTACATTACAAGCATTTCTTATTATCACTAATATTGAAAACGAAAAAAAAAATTTGGAAACCATGATACATTTTTTCACAGGATTCTTTGATGAATAGAAAAAATATAATTCAAATCTTTTGTAACATTATGAATGCTTCACTACATGATAATTTTGGGTTGTCTACTGTGTTGTGTTTTAAATTGTATTTTATGTAATTGCTAACCTGTATGTATTACTAATGTACTGTATTATTTTAGCCCTATTTCCCTTTCCCTAAGTGGTTACTCCACTTGTCAGGCTGCCATTGTAAATAAGAACTTGTTCTTAATGACTTGCCTGTAAAAATAAAGGTTACAAAATAAAAAAATAAAAAATCCCCTATATTCAAGTTCAAGTTCCGTTTATTTCTAAAACACATTTACTACCGGCCGCCAGCCGACCAAAGTGCTGTACAATAATTACAATATAGATACACAATACAAGACAATCATAAGCACTTAGAACCATTAAAAACAGGATAAAAATTACATGTTAAAAGCCGAGGCAAACAGATGAGTTTTAAGAGCAGCTTTAAACTCAGATAAAGTGGAAGCCATTTTAATTTGTGGGGCCAACCGCAAGGTCAATTTAATGCGTCCCTGTCGAATAAAAGCATTACTTTCCTTATTTTTAAGCGTTTTAATAGTAGTGTATCACAGAAAATATTGAGGAGCGCAACCATATTCAACATTGGTGATAAGAAAAAGTCATAATTATTCCATTTAAATTTAAAAACTGATGCTAAACTTCTCTTCTCTTCACAGAAACATGGAGCACGACATAAAAGCAACAACATTATCAATCCTTTCTACAATTCCTACGACCATCTCAAGGAACAACCTCACCAATGACACCCAGTGTCCGCATTGGGAAGTGTGGGACTGGTTGTACATCATGCAGCCTGCTTACATGTTCATCATCTGCGTGCTGGGAATTCTGGGAAACGTCTTCGTCCTGCTGGTCTTCGGCTTGCATAAGAAAGCATGTACGGTGGCAGAGATCTACCTGGGGAACCTGGCGGCCGCCGACCTCCTGCTGCTTTTGTGTCTGCCGTTCTGGGCGATCAACATCGCTAATGGTTTTGATTGGCGCTTTGGGTCGGTTATGTGCCGTTTGGTCAACGCAGGCATCAGAATGAACATGTTTTGTAGTATTTACTTACTAGTGTTGGTCAGCGCAGATCGCTACGTTGCACTCGTTCATGCCATGTCTCGCGGTAGAATGAGACGGCCACGATACGCCAAGCTCAACTGCATCGCCGTCTGGTGTTTCGGATTAATCCTCAACATCCCAACGCTTCATTTCCGGGACACTCGATTCATCCCGGAGCTGAACATCACGGCTTGTATTCTGAATTATCCGAGTCCCGATGTCGGCCTCGTTTGCGACATCCTTCTCATTTTGCTCGGCTTCATCATCCCAATGTTGGTGATCACCTACTGCACGCTGAAGATCATTCGAGCCCTGAGCGAGCAAGTCGTCGACCGCTTTAACGCGGAAAACACGGAAAGGAAAGCCACCATCCTGGTGCTGGTGGTGCTGATGGTGTTCCTCTTGTGTTGGGTGCCGTTCCACCTCGTGACCCTCATGGATATCCTGGTGCGCTTCGGCCTCCTCGGCGGATGCGACTTTGAATCCGGTCTCGACGTCTCCAATCAGATATTCACATACTTGGCTTTGAGCAACAGCGTGTTGAACCCCATACTCTACGTGATCGTGGGCAAGAACTTCAGGAAGAAAGTCAAAGACGTAATTAAGCAACTTACAGAGAGAAAAACTGATTCGACAAACGGTTCTACAAGATCACAGCTCTCATCAACATTAAAGACATTCACAACATTTTAAGACAATTATGTGTACAATGTTCATAGGTAATTATAATATATAATGTTTGTTTATTATGTCAGTTTTTATGTATACTGTAAAAAATATCTTTTGAAGTTGTAAATATATGTACTATTTTAGTTGTTCTACTTCAAAATTTCACATTTAATGCAACGCCGTTTCATTTGTGAATTTTTGAGTGAAAATGTTTAAGTAGGCTAAATCATACAAGGTTATGTGATTACTCATTTTAAAAGGCGTGTATTTTCCATTTTATGTTTTGAAATGGTGGTGTTTTTTTCACCAAGTTGTGCTGATGATTTTGAAAGTCAATAAGCTCTGAAATTAATGGAAGGACAATATTAAAATACTGCCAAACTGCAATCAAACTCACAATTACACGAAAAACTCCAGGTTGCATAGATGTTTGCATGTCACATTGAACAGTAGTATTTAAAAGCAGTGTAATCATTACAAAATACATAACTAATACAAAGGCACTACTGTGGTACTTCTTTAAAAAACATGGTAATATCATGCCACTTAATTTTACAGTCCTGTTTCCCATGTACATACTATATACTTATAGTAATTACAATAGCTGGGTAATAACTAGGTACTAACCCTAAACCTACCCCTAAATCTAACCTTATCCCATGTAGTTACCTTATATTACCCAGTACTTTCTAAGTACACGTTAGTGCACATACTGTAAAATAAAGTGCAACCCATTTTTCGTCTGTGTAATGCATGTTAAATATCAGATAAAAACAGACAGATGAAGAAGTCTGCAGACTGTCAAAGAAAGTCAAAGACAAAGAAAAAAAAAAGAAGCTATTTAAGACTAGAATCCATTACACGCCTTAAAATCTGAACAGCTTTTACAACCTAGGCATCATAGAATTGCTGACTTTGTAACCGGTTACAGAGAAAATCAGACACTAAACGACTGAGGACTTTTAAGTGGTTCTGATCTGAATGCAACAAACTCACACAGAAACACACGGCTCGTTGCGAGGAGACACGTGACAGATGAAACGAACATGGATGTGCAGGAGATGCGACTCAACAGGAAAAACTTGCGTGTACAGATGTTGTCAGTATATGATACTAGCGGGAACTAGAGTTGAGTGGTTTTATCTGTCCTGAGTCACATATTAAGGCTAATTTGTTACGAGTGTTTATTAACTTTTGTATTGTTTTTTGGTAGACGTGTCATCACAGCTCTCATCAGCCTTAAAGACATTCACAACATATTAAGACCATTATGTATACAATATTCATTCATAGGCAAATGTTTGATAAATATGTCAGTTTTGATGTATGTGGTGTTACTTATTTTAAACCGGTGGACATTTCTTTAATGCTGTAGGATGCTAAAAAACACTTTAGTAGGGGTCCAGTTCTCACTATTAACCAGTTGCTTTGCATGCATATTACTAGGATATTGGCGTTTTATTAGAACTTATAAAGCACATATTAATGCATGCACATATTCTACATCCCTTAATCCTAAACTTAACAACTAGCCTATACCTTAGTAATAATTATTATTATTATTAGCAGTATTTAGGAGTTTATTGAGGCATAGTTAATACTGAGAATTGGACCCTAAACTAAATATTATAAACTGTGACCAAAAAAACAGAAAATGTGGCAAAATGTATATAGCCTAAATGTAGTGTTATCCTTATGAAATATACATGTTCAAAAAACATGGTACAATGTGTGTGCATTGCCTGTGAAATATCAGACGCTCCAGCTATTTTTCCAGCGTCTGTTTCCAGGGTCAGAAAATGACTGGTTGGTCAAATTAAAGAATGTGCGACAGACTTTCCAGTAATGACTCTTCACCCGTTTCTCTCTGTGTCTATGAATAATACCGTCCTAAATAGTGTTTTCCCAGTGATACCTCAGACATATTTTTAAGAAGACTGTGGTTGGTAACAGCAGTGCGTGTACTGTAATCTGTCAGAATTCCCTAAAATAAAGCATACACTTTTGTAAAAGAGTGGTATAAATTCATCATAGTCTTTTAAACAAAACCTCTGCCTTTAAAAATAACATCTCTTGGCTGCATTTCCAGCGCTTGAAAGCACTTGTATGCCCCCTGGAATTGATTTTCAGAGGCATTTTTACCTTTTTTGTGGGCATATTTATTTTCTAAAAATATAAAATATGGCAAATACCTTCAGTTAATTTAAATAATTAAATCATTTCTCATTCTGGATCATTCTAACAGTCATCCTCTGGAACTGTCAACAAAATATTATCTTGAAAAAATGAAGCATCCAGCTGCAAAGTTCACTCAACTTCAGTTGTGCTGCCAACTACAACTTTTCTAAATTCATTCAAGCGTCCTCAGAAAAAGCATCTGAAAAGTCATGTTTGTTAAATAGTTGTTGAATAAAACTACCACTTTAACTTTAAGGAATAAAACTGTTGTCCTGGGGCTCTGTAAACTCAGGATCTTTCATCCAGATGCATGCATCACAACACGTACAATATGTATTAATGTATAACGCTGTTATTAATATCCAATAGTCCTGATCAGAGGATTTATGAAAAATAACCAAAAAGAACACTAACCACCCTAATGGTGACTTCAAAACATTTTAAAATAAAACAAAAATATGAATATTAATTACATATAGCCTAATACAACATAATAATAGCCTAATAATATGAATGAATAACAAAAAATAATCGACAAACCCTAAATACAAAACCTCATAATGCATTAACCAAACACACAAAACTAAATTATTTCAGTGCTAGGAATTATGGGTATTACCTTCATTTTGTTGTTCAGTGCATTTACTCTACAAAAGTGGCTCACACTGTCTGCATAAATTTACTTCAGTCAGACTCTGCTTGAAACATTTATTTACATTTTTGTATATTGCTTTATAATGTATTTAAATGTTGAGTTCTTTTAGTTACAAGAAAAAGTGATTAAACCTGTTATAGTACAACAACACTTTTGTTTGCAACTTATTTCAATGTCGTGATAACACAGTATACTGTGATAAAACCTTCAGCAATTACTGCAACATGAAAATTTGATACCGTCACATGCTACAGTTTCAGGTCACTAGTGTCCGCAGAAGCACGACGCAGGAAATCATAACAGATATATCTTGGCCATCATACTTTAAATATGTGTGCCATCTTTTCGCTGTCTGTAACAATTTTCTGCCAAGTTACAATTAATCTCTTGACGCATCGCTTCCACACACTCACTCTCTCTCTCTCTCTCTCTCCCTCTCTGTCTCTCTCTCTCTCTCTCTCTCTGTCTCTCTCTCTCTCTCTCTCTCTCTCTCTCAGCAGACACTGATCTGAAGAAGATCTCACATCGACCTCTGCTGGTAGAAGAGTGGCATTACAAATCTAATGTATAGCTGAAACCTTATACCACTATCTATCTATAAAACATAAAATCCATCCTTCTATCTGTCCATCCATCTATCTATCTATCTATCTATAAAACATAAAATCCATCCTTCTATCTGTCCATCCATCCATCTATCCATCTATCTATCTATCTATCTATCTATCTATCTATCTATCTATCTATCTATCTATCTATCTATCTATCTATCTATCTATCTATCTATCTATAAAACATAAAATCCATCCTTCTATCCATCCATCCATAAATCCATCAAGTAATTAATCTATCTATCCATCCATCTATCTATTAATTTATAAGAAGTACAAATATTTAATCTCTCAATTAATATGATCTCATAAAAACTGCATGTATAAAAATAGATTAGAATAACGTAACTCTGCTTGACATCGGCACTGCCCAACTTTGTGTCATTTTAGTGTTATATTTTCTATTAGTATTATGTGAAGTATGTAATACTTTCTAATAAGGAAACAAACCAATCCGCAAATAAATCAAGCACAACATCCAGAGTTTTGGCCCACAGACGTTGTGCTTGCATTACTCTGAAGTCTTCATCTATCTCTCTTCAGTCTGAAGTATAAACAGATTGTGGCTCAGCAGGAGCTCGATGGCGGAGGAGGAATGTGTTCGTATAGACAGAGCCGTTCTCCGTCTCGTCCTGAACATTCCTGCAACCAGAACGAGAAGATCGGGAGGATAAGGTGAGGAATATCAGTTCACCGGAAAAACACGCGCAAAGAAAACTACTCCTGCGTAAAGGTAAGTAAAGTCATATATTATTTATGATTCAAAGTGGCTTCAAAAAGATTTTGTCGCACAATTAGGTTATGTGAACATCATTCATTGCATTAGATCAGGCATAGACACAATGCTTTTCGTCTTCATTTTTTTAATGAAGATGTTTTGTTCGATTTCAAATAAAAACAAACTTTCATGAAATGTTTTGCTTGTAAATTGTTTGTGCATTTTTATTAAATAATAAATCAGTTTCCCAAATTTGGATTTACGTGCTGATTAAAACAAAAAAATTGTCGCTAATAATTGTCAAAATCAATACAAATAAATCACTTGCTAAAAAAGATAAAATATTTAATTTGTGTACCTGATAATGATTAGTAGAGCATGTTTTACAAGAACATACTACTTCAGTCTTTCAACTTCAGTGGGTAAATCAATGGGTTACTTGCCATTTCTTAGCAATTATTTGAAATTAATAGTGAAATTAGTAAATCCTAGACCAACATATTTCAGTGTAATGTCAGTTCAGAACTACAGAAAGACACATTAAACTAATTTACACTAACGTACATCAGAAGTATGTTTTCCTTAAAGATTTTTATAGAAAATAGATTTCAAATTTAAGCCCAAAGTAAAAGAGATTGTATATGTGTGTGTGTGTGTGTGTGTGTGTGTATGTGTGGGTTGGTTTATGTGATTTATGAGGACACAAATGTGTATAATGACATGTGTATTACACTGGTATTACAACTTATGGGTGGTTTATGAGGACACTTCAAAAGTCCTCATAAATCAAATGGCTTAAAAAACATAAAAAAAAAATGTTTTATTAAACATTTTAAAATGCAGCATGACTCCTGTGATGGGTAGTTTTAGGGACAGGGGCAGTGTGTGTGTGTGTGTGTGTGTGTGTAAGGGGATAGAATATATAGTTTGTACAGTATAAAAAAACCATTACGCCTATGGAGAGTCCTCATAATGCTGTTGCACCAACATGTGTGTGTGTGTGTGTGTGTGTGTGTGTGTGTGTGTGTGTGTGTGTGTGTGTGTGTGTGTGTGTGTGTGTGATGTAGTGAGTTCAGCTGCTGTTTTATCTTCTAGATGCAGCCAGAAAAGCTTGTGTCGATGGCGACGCTTCAGCCTCCAAATGCATCCGTCACTCCATCACATGTGGATTTTTTCAACTCAACAGAATGGCAACTAGTCTACTCAATCATTCCACCGTACATCTTCATCGTGTGCTTGACCGGAATTCTGGGAAATTCTTTCGTATTGCTAGTGTTCTTGCTCCAGGGAAGCCGATGGTCCGTCCCTGAGATCTACCTCGGTAATCTGGCGCTGGCTGACCTTATTCTACTCGTCTGTCTGCCTTTTTGGGCCATGAACATCCTCAACTATTTCATGTGGTCTTATGGGGAATTCATGTGCAAAGTGGTGAACCTCTCCATCAACGTCAACATGTACACCAGCATCTACATGCTGGTCATGGTGAACGTGGACCGATACCTTGCGCTCGTCTTGACCATGAAGGCTCGATGGCTGCGGCGGAAACGCTACGCTAAGCTCATTTGTGTTGTTCTTTGGCTGTTCGGTGTGGGAATGGGTTTCCCGACTGCCTTGATGCGAAAACTGGAAGAGCCTCCAGCTCAGCGAGCCGGCGAATGCATACTGGATTATCCCAGCACAAATTGGAGAGTGGCTCATTTTATGCAGCTAAACCTGGTGGGCTTTGCTCTGCCGCTCCTGATCATCACATTCTGCTGTTTCAATATCATCCGAGCCTTGAAGCGAAGGAGAGACAGGGTTAATAGTGAAGACAGAAACGACAGGAAGGCTACGATCCTGGTGTGCACCGTCACCCTGTTCTTCCTCGTCTGCTGGGGCCCGTTTCACTTCGTAACTTTCATTGATGTACTCTGTGACCTCAAAGTTTTGGATGAGGATAAGTGGAGCCACTTTCTAAATATTGGACACCAGTTTTCCGTATACTTGGCGTTCTCAAACAGCTGCCTGAACCCGGCGCTCTATGTTTGCTCTGGAAACTATTTCAAGAGGAAAGTCAGCAGCATCTATAACAGAAGAAAACACTCCTCGGATGTGACTGCTCTACAGCGGACAGCTTTAACATCTACGACAACTGTCAATCAAATCAAGCCTGTTGTGTTACATGAGAAACACACCAATTAGTTCAGGATTTGTACAACACAGCCATGATCTATCAATGCACATAGTGGCTCCAATATTGTTGCAATTATGGTTCCCACTCTTCTTGACCAAACCATTTTTTAGATATGGCATTTTATGTGTGTGTGTGTGTGTGTGTGTGTGTGTGTGTGTGTGTGTGTGTTGGTTTATGTGATTTATGAGGACACAAATGTGTATAATGACATGTGTATTACACTGGTATTACAACTTATGGGTGGTTTATGAGGACACTTCAAAAGTCCTCATAAATCAAATGGCTTAAAAAACATAAAAAACTATGTTTTATTAAAATTTTTAAAATGCAGCATGTCTCCTGTGATGGGTAGGTTTAGGGATAGGGGCAGTGTGTGTGTGTGTGTGTGTGTAAGGGGATAGAATATATAGTTTGTACAGTATAAAACCATTAAAAACCTATGGAGAGTCCTCATAATGCTGTTGCACCAACATGTGTGTGTGTGTGTGTGTGTGTGTGTGTGTGTGTGTGTGTGTGTGTGTGTGTGTGTGTTTGTAAAATGCCATATCTAAAAAATTTATGTGTGTGTGTTTGTGTGTGTGTGTGTATAGCTATATACATATATATACAGTAGCCTATTTTTTTTTCCCCTGATTTCACAAGATAGTTTTAAAATATTATCCCTACTTAACCGATTTAATTAATTTGATCCATGTCCATTACATTTGTAGACCTAATCATAATAATAACAATAATCACACTTTTAAAATTCCCAGATGTTCCATGACTGTGGGAACCATGAATTATGAAGATTATACAGGCTCCAAAATGAATTCTAAAGGAAAACAATGATTCTTAACATTTAACATGAGGCAAGAATAACCCAAGCTTAAATGCACAACATTGTAGAGAGTCTTTCTGGCTTGAATTTATCCAATTTTATTTTATTAAAAGCCTTTACTGCATCTGTTCTCAACATTATCCTTTCCAAAAACCTGTGTACTGCCTACATGAATAACTGCTTCTAAGGGGACATTCACATTACACAGGATGCATTTCTTTTTTAACTTGACAAAAACGCAGCACTTACTGTATATGGTGTATAAAAACGGAAAAACATTCATTTACCACGTTTGCACAGACCAGCAAAAAAAGAAAATGCAATGCATTTCCACAATATATTATTTTTAATCATCATTTTTATCTGTGATTTTCAGTATTGGAAAAATAAATGTATTATCAAAATGTCTAAGGTTGCTGCAATGCATTCTGGGATTGTCTTCCCAAAGGATGCATACAATTTTGGCCAAAGTTGGTGTTCCTGTATGTGATGCATTTGCAGACAGTAAGAGCTCTGAAGTCTGTCCTGTACATCAGCATGTTATATATACATTTGCTGGTTTTGCTGTTCGTCTAAATGTTGTGCTGCACAAAGTGAATTGCTGTCATTCTGTATCAACACGTCAGCTTCGAATTGTTAGTGGTAAGTGGCTACACATTTTCACCTTTATAAATATTTGATAAGGTTACGCTACAAGTATTTACAGCAGTACCTTTCAGCAATGATAAATACATTTTTCCAATAAACTATTTGGTAAATATTTTAATTTAGCTTTTTTCCCCTGAGGTTAATGGGCGGAGCTTGTAATATAAACAGGAAGAGCTGGTTTAGATGAAGTTGCTTTAGATAAACGATGCGCATATCGAACCATCTCTTCAGCTTTGGTGCAACTTTGAACAAAGAGCACTAAGAGGTAAACATCTTTATCTTATTATCGAAACAGCAATGTCACCACACACATTTGATAAAACAGCGGAGTGTGACATTTAACATCATTAGAAAAGCAACATGATTTGAAGGGAACGTGTATGAAATGTGTGCAGAATTTAACCAGCAGATTTATCATAGCTGTCATGAGATTGCTAAACCAAATATGGTGAAGAAACACTTTCAAGCATAATATTTACATTAAACCGGCGATGCTGACGACAAATGCTTCGACCTTCTGCCTTTCACATGTTTTTGGTCATTCTGGTAAAGAAGGAGCTGGAAAAAGTTCATCTTTACAATTAAGCTAAAACATCCTGTGTCCTTTCCATCACTATAGGAAAAATCACAGGGACTGCACACATTTGTAACCTATCAATTAATGAAGCATGTCATAAGTTGACCACTTTAACCAGCGGTGAATTAGTCTTCTTGGTTTTAAAGGCTGTATCAGTGATTTCAGGCCCAAAAATAAATGTCTAATTTTTCCTAACGATCCGCTAGCTGCCCGCCCCATAAGCACGCCGTCAAAAAAACGCGTCAACCAGTGGTGGTTGTCCCATTTGTTTTTGTGTGCAGATCTCAGAGCCTAGGCTGCCTACAGAGACATTTATTTTTGGGCCTGAAATTACTGATACAACCTTTAACATCATCTATGCACCACAATTTTTTTTTTACACTTTTAACTATAATGTTGGGTTATTATTGTTTTCGGTCACGGGTCAAAGCAAGCACTTTTAAAATGTAAATGTGTACCTTGAATGTAATGCAAGTAGCTTTGGATAAAAGCATCTGCCAAATGCATGAATGTAACTGTAAATGTACCTTGGTGCTGCTATACTTGTAAATATGCAAATCCTCCAGTCACTGATATTTATATTACGTATAAGCAAATACTCATCTACTAACACACATATCTGTGCCAGACCATCCAATGATCTCACCAGCTGACTGGCAAACTTATTCAGAAAGTCTGATCCTCACTGATATAAGGGACAGCGATTCAAATGAGAGTGATACAAAACAGAAAACGTGACATGACTCACTCAACATCAGTGGAAAATGTACATGCATTTTATCTAGGGTGCTAGGAAGCGTAATAGGATGTTTCTTGTAAAATATTCCTCATTTTAAAAACACAAAATTGAAAATATGTGGAACAATTGGGGCTGTGAAACGATTAATCGCATCCAAAATAAAAGTTTGTTTACATAATATATGTGTGTACTGTGTATACATATTTTGTATATATAAATGTACACATGCATGTATATTTGTAAGATTTTTTTATTTATATATAAAATATTTATATTAATATAAATTATGTATAAATATATACAGTAGCCTATATATATATATATATATATATATATATATATATATATATATATATACACACATGTAAATATTTCTTAAATATATACATGCAAATGTGTGTATTTATATATACAAAATAATTATACACAGCACACACACATTATGTAAACTAAACACAAACTTTTAATTAATCATTTATGTCACAGCACATGAAAACTACAAAGAATGAAAAAGTACCACAGAATATGAAGCAATAAGACATTTTAATCCATTTAATTAAACATGTACATGGTAACAATAACAGTATCGAGTATCCAGAGAGAGAGAGAGAGAGAGAGAGAGAGAAAGGGAGGGAGAGAGAGAGAGAGAGAGAGAGAGAGAGAGAGAGAGAGAAAGGGAGGGAAAGAGAGAGAGAGAGAGAGAGAGAGAGAGAGAGAGAGAGAGAGAGAGAGAGAGGGGAAGCCATGCGTCAAGAGATTAATTGTAACTTGGCAGAAAATTGTTACAGACAGTGAAAAAATGTCTCACATATTTAAAGTGTGATGGCTAAGATATAGCGGTTATGATTTCCTGTGTAATGAGATAATATTCAGATTAAATAAACACCCAGATAAAATACCATATGAATACTGAAAAATGGCAAAAAACTAAACTAATCCAATCTGATCAGCAGTTCTACAATTAGTTAGTCATAAACATAAAATGTAAAAATAATATGTAAAAAAACATAATTGAAGTGCTTATTTAATACGTAAAAGGTTTAGATTAAAATGTGTAGTGATCGTATACAACACAGATCAAGTCAAGTCAAGTATATTTATATAGCGCTTTTCACAATACAGATTGTATCAAAGCAGCTTCACAGTATCAATCAAAACAACATAACAATGTTCGTTTATTACTGGAAAAAAACATCCACGTTTGGTACGGCTGGTCAATGGGATTAATGATTGGTTAATTAATTTGAATATCCCCAACTTAGGGCCACATGATTTCCGTAATGCGGAAAACGCGGACGGAATCACGGAATTTACACATTAAAACGGAATTATCTTATGCACGCGGAATTTGCATTTTGTTGACATATTAAATAAAATATATATTTTTAAATAAATAAATAAACTTCCTTCTTATTTTTCAGTTTAAAACAACAAACGTAGAAAGGTCTCTAGCTAAACCGTGGCCAAATGGCATTGTTAAACATGTTGCCTAGTAACCATACGTCCTCACGTTCACGCGTAGGTAAAAAAATGTCGAAGCAAGTGGCAAAAACTATGACGAAAATCTATTGACAATAACGAATAACAACCACTGATCTATATAGAATGACTATATATTTCAGTGATAAAAACTAGACGAAAATGTAACTAGATAGTGACGATTTAGGAAGCGATCCAGTCAGAACTGATGTCTTGAGTTTGTGGTAGATGCGCACATTTGTATACTGTAACGTGCTGATCTACCCAGCGGGCTCATAAAACGTAAAACAAATTTAAACGTCTGGGAGAATGAGTAGAGCAGGCGATCTGAATTAGAGTGATGACGCAAAAAATAGCTCTATTCGGTACGGTTTTCTGTACGCGCGCCGCACACCCGACCTGAAGCGTGCAGCCGTGCACAATAGACACATATTCAGAGCGCGAGTACTGTATTGAGCTCTCTTTCGTGTTTGAATAGACGAATACACACAACATTGTGTCTAAATGTGCGTTTTGGAGAGTATTCATGTAAACTATGTCGGTTATGTCTTAAACAGTTGTGAGTGTATCGGATGTGCGCTGCATCAGTGCAATTGCATCCGCATGTCATTGGACATGATCCGACGTCTTAAAGTGACAGTGGGTTATAATCCTAAAGCGGTCCGTGTCATTAATATTGGTCAAGCAACAAAAGAAAAAGAGAAAAGCATTCACTGTTTGTTAATAGCTTTAAGGATTAATTATAATTAATTCATAAAATAAATATATCTACTTGAAAGAATAAAGTCAGGGGTAAAGATGAGATGAAGATGGTAAAGGCCAGTTGATTCAAATATGATGTTTTTTTTGTTTTGTTTTTTGTAGATAGAAAATACATTGTTCTGCATCATCACTGATGATGATGAGTTAACACTGTACTTTATGGCTGTAATATGTCATTGTGTTGGCTTTCTGTCAGGCACATATCGTTGTTTCAATGTTTCTGTCTCCCTGGAGCATGCATGGCTGCATTTAATCTTTAATTTAATATTCATCAATCCTACCATGTAACTTGTTACCTTCATGTTACTGTTATTTTTGGCCAGATATTTGTTGAAGGTTTGGCTGAATTTTGGAGAATTTTGAATGTGCTTTGCTGAATATATTAACAGTTTAAATAAAAAAGCTGAACTGTGAGTTTGTGTAACAGAATTTTTAAAGATCAATACTGCTTAGAAGTGAAAAGAAAACAAGAAAATCCGAAAAATACGAAAGGGCTAAAAATAAATCCAAAAAAAAAAACGGAATTTGGAAAAAAATAAAACGGAATTTGAGAAAAAATAAAACGGATTTCATAGGGCCCTACCAACTGAGCAAGCCAAAGGCAACAGATGGGCTTATAAGGTACACATAACATGTTCCTTATAAGACAACCAGGACTTTTTATGTTTGCAATTAAAATCAGTAACTTCATATTTTATGTCAAAACATGAGTTTACATTAGAGATTGCAATAAATGTATTCTTTAGGATAAACACCTTGAGAGATGAACCATCACGCTTCCAAGGGGGTCCTTGTACACAACACAATAAAACACATTACACACAATACGATAAAAGAAACAAAAACCACACAAAACTCAACAAATCAACAAAACACCCAGATTAAAAACTGATCAATATTGTTTAAGAGGGTTTAATACATGTGAAGAATTACTTAATATAAAATGTTATATATGATAATGTAGACTGACATGACATGCTTAAAAGGCTCACAAAAGATGTAAATACATGAAACATGTAATGTGATTTAATATAACATTGTATTGTAGTATAAAAATAAATACATCTAAGGAAACCGGGTAGAATAATTTCCCATATATTTAAAGAATTGAAAGACTTAATGTATAAATAATAACAATAATACAAATTGCATACGCAATATTCCCTCTTTAGCATTTCATCCTGGAAATCAGCAGCCATGCTGAACTAGTTTCTAAAAACATGATTTGCATGGTTTATTTTTCCACGAAGGCAACGCCTACTCACAGTATTATATGTTGAGAGGATGAATGAGAGTTGCACAGAAAAATAACACCATGGCTGACAACGCTTCTTCAAACGGGAACATCTGCACACACGGCCACCCGGTCGAGCGGTACATGTACCCGACGGCGTACTCAATATTCTTCATTGTGGGATTTCCAGCGAACTGTTTATCTCTGTACGTGGCCTGTGTCCTGGTGAAGAAAGGCAATAATTTGGCGGTTTATCTGATTAACTTGTGTGTCGGAGATCTGCTGTATATTCTGACTCTGCCCGTCTGGATCGCGATGGCACTCGGGCAGGCGGCGGGTGACGGTGTGTGTAGTGTTGTAGCGGTGGTGATGTTCAACAGCTTCTACGTGGGCTCGGGGTTTCTGTGCTGCATCTCGATGGATCGATATTTAGCCATAGTGTTCCCGCTGCATTTCATACGGGTGCGAGAGGTCAGAACCGCCGTGATGGTGAGCGTCATCGTGTGGCTGGTGGAGATCACGGTTCATCTCAGTCTTCTGGCGCACACAGACGCGATCAGGAACTTTTCTGCCAGTCGCATGTGCGAGGAGCCAGAGATTATGAGCAAAGCTAATGCCGACATGGCCATCACACGAGCCGTCCTGGGGTTTCTCATTCCTGTGCTCATCATGACCTTCTGCTTCATGGAGATCATCCGGGCGCTGAATAAAAGCACATCTACTGTGGTCAGCGAACGGAGAAAGATCTGCTTTCTACTTCTGTTTCTTCTGTTCACCTACTTGGTGGCTTTTACCCCGTTTCAGGTGGTGATGTTCATCCGAGGACTTCTGGAGCCCGGAGACTGCAGTGTTGCGCAACGTCTGAGAGGGGTTTACATGGTGTTTGTGGCCACCACGACCATAAACAGCGTTTTAGATCCCATCATTTATTGCCTCATAAGTGAAAGTGCCAAAACTGAAATGAAAAACCTTTTTAAGTGCTGTGGGAATCAATTCAGCAAGATCTATTCATCTGTGGTGAAACCCTGAGGTTATAATAACACTGGAAAGACCGCAAATATACTGTATATGAACGTCTTGACTAATTTGTTAGGATTATTCACAATGCGTTCATACAGTAGCAGCCAAAACTTTGGACAAAATTTAACTGAATTTATGTTACTCATGATTTTAACCCTGTAAAGCCTGACACATAAGATCCTAGAAAGAAAAATCTTTTTTAAAAGTGAAAAAGTTTGCATATGTGTTTTTGTTCAGGTTTTTATGGCTCATGGAGGGGGGAAATAGTTCAGAGACTCAAACTGAGAAAAAATATAGAATTTCGTGCAGATGCTGATATTTATCTGGACAAAAAGATGAAATTATTTGAATCTATAGCCTATCAATGAGATCTTTATAACAGTATAACAGACTACTCACATATAAATAATCAGTCGTCACTAAGACTGGAAAAACTGGTGGGAACTGGTGGTCTACTATGAGACAAAGGATCTTGCTGGAAATTAACATTTGCTACCGTGTTCGTGTTGGGCTATTTTGAGCCTGGTTAGTGGTATTAACTAGCGATTTTTATTTTCATTACTCTATGCCCAATATACTAGCGTTATAAGCTAAACAGTTTTTAGAGATAAAACTCTTTACATTCGATAATCATGAAAACAAATCTCAGAGAATGGTATAATTAGACCAAAGGTTCATTTTGCGCCGGAGTTGTCCTTTAAATGCGGTCTCTCCACACCAATCACTGGAAACAAACACAGGTGTTTATCATCTGCACTTGACGCACTTACTCACCGCACAGCTCACCGACTCCTCCCCCGCTACAGACTTCGCTGAAACCATGCCCTCCTCACTACAGTGAACTAATCCTTTAACATGCACGCCGGAAAAAACACACGCTGCTCACGCGCCGCTGATGCTTGCGGTGTGAAACGGCCGTCGTCAGGCTATATATAAGGATACATTCAGTAATCAAATATGACAAATCATGTTTCAGGAAGGCAGGATGCTGTCACTGCAATGTCACTTCTTGAGTGTTTTGTGGTTTCTGACCACTGGAGCTAAACTGAGTAGCGCCAAACAAGGAAGTGATGTTTGCCACTCTTGCTTCCTCCCATGTGAGGGAGATTGTTGCAACGTGCAGTTCCTTCGATTATATCTTTGCAAATATTTTATCATATTTTGTCATAAAAACAGATTCCTGAATTGCTGCACTTATGGTGAGTAGATCTGATCTAAGATATTCAGCGCATGGGCTTTTGATGCTGTTAAAACTCAAGTGGTTTTCAGTTGTTTGGTTGGTTGATTTCTAGTGAAGATATTGTATAATAACTATTGTATAGCTGTTGTATATATTGTACACAGTTTTGTTCAGTAAATAAATCTGCATAAAAGGGACGTTTCACGTTTCAAGATCTTTCATTTTTTCTTCTGTGGAGCACAAATGTAGATCATGTAATAATTGTATTCAACACTGTAAAAAAAAAAGTTGGATTAACTTAAAAAAGTAAGTTACCTGGTTGCCTTAAAATTTTGAGTTAATTGAAATTAAAAATTTGAGTTAATACAACAAAGGAGATTGGTTTAATAAATAGAAACTACATTAATTATCTAAGTTGATTTGACAAAATATAAAAAGTTGTGATAACAAATCATCAAAATTCATTTTTACAGTGAACAAGTATGCATTAAATTGATCAAAAGTGATATTTAAGACATTTATAAAATGTTATAAAAGATTTCTATTCAACTTTTTTATTAAACGTTCTGTCCAAAAAACTCTTAAAACAAATGCTGAATCAATACCATTTTCATTGTATTTAATTTGTTTTCCAGGATTCTTTGATTCTATTGTAATAATATTTCACAATATTATTTTTGCTCAAACAAACGCAGCCTTGGTGACATGAGATTTGATTAAAAAAAACATTAAATAACCAGTACTTTTGACCAGTAGTGTTTATTACTCGCACAAAACTATCATGTGATTTTGAATTTTCAATGTCACTGTATACAGGTGAAACACAGGTGAAATTAAAAGTACATTTATTTCAGTAATTCAACTTAAAAGGTGAAACTAATATATTATAAGACTCATTACATCCAAAGTGAGATATTTCAAGCCTTTATTTGTTATAATGTTGATGATTATGGCTTACAGCTTATGAAAATGTTCAAAATTTCTGAGTGAAAGCCATAATCATCAACATTATAACAAATAAAGGCTTGAAATATCTCACTTTGGAGGTAATGAGTCTATATAATATATCAGATTCAGTTGAATTACTGAAATAAATGAACTTTTGCACGATATTCGAATTTTTCGAGTTTCACCTGTATAAAAGAGCGCATAAAAAGAACACAAAAGACCATTGAGGTTTGAAACGATCCTGAATAAACTACAGATGTGTGTAAACTGTTCAGTTAACAGTTGCTATCCTACTGTCAGGTAAACCGATCACATAACAAATAATGCTGTTTATCCCTCCTCATATAAACTAGCTGTCTTGAGATGAATGCAACGGACGTCCAGAACGATTCTGACAACTGCTCCCTGTCTGAGAATCCAGAAAAGACGGTATTCGTCGCGTTGCACTTGGCTGTGATCCTGATCGGCATCCCGTCCAACGTCTTCTTCCTATTTGTGTCATACCGGCTCATCCGACAGAAGAACGAGTTGGGCGTTTATCTGTTTAATCTGGCTCTCTCGGACCTCTTGTTTATCACGTGTTTGCCCGTGTGGATTCAGTTCGCTCTCCAGGACACGTGGATTTACGGAAAGACCGCGTGTGTCGTGTGCGTTTTCCTGCTCTTCACAAACTTCTACACCAGCGCCGCACTTCTGAGCTGCATCGCCGTGGATCGCTACTTAGCCATCGTTCACCCGCTACAGTTTTGCGATTTTAGAAAGCGCAGGATTGCAGTCAGAGTGAGCATTGCCGCTTGGATTTTTACCCTCGTATTCAATGCAATAACTGTACAACCAAACAGTGTCTACAAAGTGAATGAGGATTATACAATCTGCTTGGACCTATTTCCTTTGCCACAACAGCAGAAATGGGTCAACGTCGCTCGTTTTGTAGTAGGTTTCCTCATTCCTGCATTGGTGGTGGGTTTCTGTTATTGGCAGATCTGTTCAGACGTAAAGAAAAACCAAACTCTGGGGTCGATGGAGCGCCGGCATGTGTTCAAGCTTCTCGGAGGCATTTTGCTGACTCTTTACTTGTGTTTCGGGCCTGTGCACATCATGATGGTTTTGAGGGTTTTCCTGGAGGACTGTCCGTATCCCAACTGGCTCTTCGTCGGATATAAGGCCAGCGTCTTCCTCGCGATGCTCAACTGCCTTGCCGATCCGCTCCTGTACGGCTTGACGAGCAGAACGGGTCAAGCCAGTGCTTCAAACTTGTTACTCGTCTTCAGGAGAATATGGAAGAAAGAGGGGCAGAGAGAGGCGGGACCGCAAAACAGCCAAATCCATGGAACTGGTATGGATTCCAATCACAAAAGCCTTATTTACTGTACATCTGAACTGCAGTTGTGATTGGATAAAGCTGATGTTGTTTATATCTCACTTTGGATATAATGAGTCTATATAATATATTAGTTTCACCCTTTAAGTTGAATTACTGAAATAAATGAACTTTTGCACGATATTCAAATTTTTCGCGTTTCATCTGTATATAAGAGCAGCATAAAAAGAGAATATTAAACGCTGTAGTGTTTATTAAAAAAAGAACGGGACTGAAACCAAGGAGTGAAATGAAAGGAAGACTTACACAGTCAAACCAAAATGTATTCAGACACCTTCAACATTTCTCACATTATCAGTTTACTCGCTATCGTTTAGAAAATGGTAATAAAATATGACAAGTCCATCCTTCTGTTAGACTGTCTCACAAATTAATTATGTTGAATATCTGTCAGCTGTTAAATTTAACAACACAATTATAATACCAATATAGGTCAACCAAAAAATCAATGCTTGTCTGTGGTGTAAAAAAGGTCGCATTAGCAATTACAGAAAAAACACTTCAGCAAAACATGGTCAGGTCAAAGTGTCTGAATCCTTTTTGGTCCCAAATGAAGAATTTTGGGGTGTAATATGTCACAGTTTACTTTATTTTGCTGTACTCACTTACATAAGTAAAATATAATGTCCTGCAACCACTAGTAAAAAATAATTTAATTTAAAAAATAATAATGAAAATATAATTTTCGGTTTGACTGTACATTAAAAACACAAAGACTGATGATCTATGAACTCTCTGTCACCTTCAAGACAACTTACGATAACTCTTGCTTTTTTCAGAAATGAGAACAGCATTTCCTCATGACCTCCTGTCTGTCAAATAATTCAGTGAAGGTACTTACGCACTTCCTCAGCACTTCCTCAGAAATACCTGTGAGCTTTCATTTGTACTGCCCCGTCTTCACTAATACTTTGCACAAAATATTATAAACATCTATTTAGAGTGTTTTATCTATTATACAAGGTTTCATCCAACAATGCCTTTTTCATTGTTTTTCAATTGTATTATTGACTTTTTCAATAATACCATTAAACTAATCTCCTGTTTTAATGAGTACTGTTTTTGTCATATTTAATACATAGCCTACATACATACAAACACATTTATATATTGCACTATTACCATTCAAAAGTTTGGAGTCTGTAAGATTTTTGTAACAAAATAAGTCTCTTCTGCTCACCAATGCTGCTTTTATTGATTAAAAAACAGTGAAATATTATTACAATTTAAAATGGCTGTTTTCTATTTGCATATATTTTCAAATGTAATTAATTCCTGTGATTTTTAGCATCATTACTCCATTCTCCAGTGTCACATGATCCTTCAGAAATCATTCTAATATAATGATTTGCTCAAAATATTTCCATATTTTGTTTAAACCAATGATAGATTTTTTATGATTCTTTGATGATTCAAAGGTTCAACTTTACTGTAACTTTCAGTCAGTTTCACTGTCAGTTTTTTTTCAGGCCACACACACACACACACACACGTGCTCACGCACGAAACGCACGCACACACACGCACCTCATTCAGGAAGTGCCAAACCACAGTCTAAAATTAAACAAATGTTCTCCTTTTAAATGATCTGCTCTTACACTTGATTATGGTTTTAAATGATTGTAAATAGTACATTTATACAAAAATGTATACCATAGTAGGGCTGGGACGGTTACCGCATTACCCCAATACCGCGGTCACGTGACCCCTATGAGCTCGTCACCGTCATCACCGAAAAAAAAAGAAAAAAAAAAGTGCCTGCACATGTGTACGTTTTGTCTAGACATCACTCCATTTCTGTTCTAAATGTTCCTGTTCTAAATGTGAAATAATATGTGTTAAATAAATATGTTCCTTATTAAGTTCAATTGCCAAAAGCCTTGTTTATACTCGACGCGTTGCACGCGCGTTGGGTGCGCAAGACTCTTTGTAACATCGCGCACGGCCCCGCATCCGAAGATGAACGACTTCGAGCCGAATCTGGCTGAGCAATGTGTGTCTCACTGCACCGGCACCCAGTTTGTGCGTCTTAAATTAGTTTCTTACATTTACAAAATGAGCCTATAGCAGACATAAGCCATTTTAATAAAAATAAAGGTCCATGTTTTATAAAATGTCAATGAAACTTAACTGTTTAGTGAAATAAGAAATATTTAAAAGATCGTTAATTGAGTTGTATGAAATACATAGGCCTACATGTTTTTATATCCACATATTTTCTTCTAATATTAGGGCCCTATAAAATCCGTTTTATTTTTTCCCAAATTCCGTTTTATTTTTTCCTAAATTCCGTTTTTTCCGTTTTCATTTTTGCTAATTCCGTTTTTTCCGTTTTAATTTTGGGGAATTAAGTTTGTAGTCGTTATTTTAGTCAAAAAGAGTGTGCTTTTAATGTTAATGATTAAAATGTACACAAATAAAATAGGAATGACCTTAAATTTGAAGTAATGACATTTACTCTTACTTTTCAGCACAAATGCTGCATGATGCAATAACACTGCACTCTAAGTAGTTTCAAATAACAACAAAATATGGTTATGAGCTTTAAACTGTCCAGTAAAACAAATTATATTAGTTTAAATAAAAGTCACACTCTCTGTTTCTCTGTCGAGCGCGCTCTCGGAAACACTCGGTCTCTCTCGCGCACTATCGAGTGCGCTCTCGGAAACACTCGGTCTCTCTCGCGCACTATCGAGCGCTGTGTCGCTTCGCTTTTGTCCAGTCCGGCGCCTCATAGACAGACGCGGTGTGCACGGAGGGGATGGGGTGTGTGTGTTTATGTGTGTGTGTGTGTGGGAGAGAGAGAGAGAGACGTGAGAGACAGAAACGGAGGGAGAGCAGGGAAAGGAAATGTAACTGAATGCGTTAAAATAAATGAACGAAACGCAATAGCCTATGTGGCGGCCGGTGTTGTTTCTAGATAGAATTAGTCTATGTGTGGGAAACACTTGCGAGTCACGTGCGAACTGCTCGGCTCGGTACTGATACTGATACTGATGGCTTAACGTCGAGTTTCTTAACTTTTTCGCCGACGAAAGCAGCTGTGGAGAGCCAGATTTGCTTCCCCCTGTATGCATTTTCCCCAGACATACGTTCTTCTTTCACACAAAAACAGAATTTCATTCCAAATATGTACAATTCCGCGAAATTCCGCGTTAACACTAGATTCCGCGTTAATTGGCCAATTCCGCGATTCCGTCCGCGATTCCGTGATCGCGGAAATTATAGGGCCCTATAATATCACTGAGGTAATAATCTCAGGGTTTACTGGATTTTACTCGATTCTTTTTGTAGTGTTATTGGTGGTGTGTGTGTGGGGGGGGGGGTTATAGCGGTTTACCGCAATAACGCGGGAATTTCTTGCTTTTCAACCGCGGTAAGAAAAGATCCATACCGCCCCAGTCCTATACCATAGTAACATATTTTTGCGTTCAGGGCCTGAATTTCGTTTTGAAAAATGGGGGGAAATCGCCTCTGACAATTATGCTTAAAATGACATTTATCTCACCTAAATGTTTGCTCAATCATTTGTGTTCTAACAATGGGGTAATTGTGTTGCTCAGGAGTTCACATAACACAAGGAGCTTGATTTGTTGAATTGAAAATAAATACAATAGAATAAAGAGAGTTTGACGATAGGTCTAACACTAGTATTCAGGTACAGAAATAGGCTACTAAAAACTAATCAAATGTAAAATAACACTGGATAGTCTTTTAGTCCTGTATGAATTAAATACACTATCAATCCTGATTCCTTACAATTAAAGCTATATTTTGCTGTTTTATCAACATTAATGACAGACACAAGGGGCTTTCGCACCGGAGGATCCTTTTCATTAGGGGTGAAACAATATATCGAGTCACAATATATCGCAAAACAAAAATGCATCAATATGTATTGTGGATAGTGGCAATATGTATTGTGTATAATTCACAAAATAAAAATTGCTGTGTGAGGAAAAAATTCAAGTTTGCCGAGTTTTTGTGTCAGTACTACATTAAACTGCTATATAATGTTGAATATAATGTATAATAATGCAATGGGGGAATGATAATGCCAAATGTCTGATGTTACTAGTAAAAAGTGGCTTGTCAGTGAAAGAGTGAAAGCATATTTGTCTAAAATCGATTTTCCATGTCTAAAGACGTTCCATTTTCAACGGCAAATATAGGCAAATACACGGACAACTAACTGGCATTAGGACGAACGGAAAGAGTGCGTTTGAGACTCACAAGTCAGCAATATTTCTGATGATTTATTGGCGTGAAGTTTCGTGCACAATGACAAACAGGTGTGCAACATTCTCAAAAAACAATAAGCAGAGTGGACTTCCATAACATCAGTGAAAAACATTACTCCAGGCTTCAACATGGCTGCGTTTACCATTAGAAATGTCAAACTATGTATGCGATTGTAGCCCCGTAGCCCGAATGTATGCATGAGACTGTCTGAAAACCGGCAGAATTCACATGTGTGTTGTAAAAAGAGACACATTATGCAGAAGTATGTGCTGTTATGTGTTTGTCAGAGTCTGTAGTCGCTGTGTGACGCGCGTTTGCTGCGGGCGTATTAAATCCATTCCCTATTTTCGTTTTCGAAACTTGTGTTGATTAATCCGATCGGTTGTGCAATCGATTTTCGAACGTAAAGTGACAGCCCTAATCATGAATATTTTAATTCTGGTCCAAGTCCAAGCCTATTCATTTACACACACAATAATACCAAATTTAGTATTTTAATCAACAGTACATTTTTGTTAACCTTTTATGTATCGCAATAATATGGTATTGTGAGTTCAGTACTTATTGGCGGAAGTACCCGGATTTCATCTAGGAATTATTTTAGTTCTAGGAACTACTTTTGGAGGAACTAATTTACTCCTACTTCAGAGTCAGTCTAAACCAGCACTATAGGAACTACCGGTGACGTTAGTGACGCTGATTGGCCGAACGCATGCGAAACACCAGCACACGCCATTTAAAAAAAAGCTATGATTATAGCAGATATTACTCCAGAAACTAACCTATGCAATATGAAATATACTTTTGCAATTTATAAATGCAAATGTGAAATTTTTTATGGGTTTGTGCAATTTATAACATATATGTTTCTGTAGATCAGTGGTCTCAAACTCGCCATTTGCGGCCCACGGGGTGATATTTTGTGGCCCCCTACTTGACGTTAAAGTTTAATGTTAGTGCGGCCCGTTGTTGCATGTGCCGCGTTTTAAAAAAGATTTTTTTTTATCCCTTATGGGCTACCATAGATAGTCTCATGACAGCTTACGGTGGGTTTGTTGTCAATAGTTGTCATAGACAACCGCGAAGTACAAACTTACTGCGCCTGGAAAAAATGAGCGCGTCGCTTATGAGCACGCTTGCCGCGCGCCTACATTTGAGCCTTACTGCTTACTGCGCCTATTATTCTTGAGCACGCAAAATATGTGAGCGCGATATGTGAACATGCCACGAGCTACTGGTAGCTCGCGAGCGACGTGTTGGAGACCCAGCTGCTCTAAAACAATGTGAGAATAATCATTTTGAGCTTGTAATATGTGTCCAGCAGGTTGATAAGAAGGTTTGCTTTGATTTGTGCAAAGTCAGTAATTTGCCTGAGTCACTATACATGTGTAGAAATAATTCAATAAGGCTGAATTCACAACGTTATAGCGCCTAAAAACGCGTAGAAAACGCCAGGCGCGCCGCGTTCTCCTTTTTCCAAAGCGCTAGGGCGGTTGCGCTCCGTAGGCGTCTGTCGTTGCTAAGCTACGGTGCGCTTGCGGCATTCTGAAAAGTTGAGATGTTTTTATCTCGATGCGGCGCGGACACGCTTGGAAAAAACGAGCGCGTCGCTTCCATTATGAGCGCACATACCGCGCGCCTACATTTGAAATAACGAACTTGAGCGCGCAAAAGACGCGATATGTGAACAGGCCCTAAGACGGGCAGACATGACTGCAAATATTTGTATTTCAAAAGCAATAATCGTTTTTCTAAGTATAATAAAAGGAAATGTGCCTTCCAAAAAAACATCCAATATCATTAATGTGTTGTATAAAGAAAATAAAAAGGACATAAGCAAATATAAGTATCACAAATATGTCTTTTAAGGAAAAGAAAAAGAATGTTTGTAAAATGAAGTATCACAAAGATGTTGTTTATAAGGAAAAGACAAAGAAAGTTTGTAAAATGAACTTTAGGACAGCTCATGAAGAACCAATCATGTACAGAACGGAAATGTTCAAATTCAGAGGAACGGTTCAGAAGAAACGTTAATAATAAAGATTGAGAAGATTGGATCCTATGTGTGTAATCAAAAAGAGTTCCTATGTGTGTAAACACAAATGGCAAATAAAGTTCTTGACTCTTGAATCTATGAACATGGAAAACAGTGATAGATGGACCTCTTAACCTTTATCTTTACCTTTACCTGCTGAGGAGAAAAAGCCAACGCAACTTTGATGTATTTCTGCTCAGCTCATTTAATTTGTATCATTAAATTATTTCATTATATTTCTTTCTCTTTTTGACATAAGACAGTGGCAGCAAATAACAAGTTTCCAGTCTTGCTAAAGAAAACAATGACTAACTACGTGTTTTGTTTTGTGGTTAACATGATAAATTCATTTATAGGTCAGCATTTTGGTTACATCAATGTTGTTGGTGTGTCTCTTGTCAGGTGATTTAAACATTTTCACAATACGAACTGATACTTATCTGAAAAAGAAAATTACGCATACTAACACAATCTTCCGCTTTCTCATTCTCGTCCTGTAAACCAAATCATCAGCAGCATCTACTACGAGATGCTCTCGGCTCGCCCTGTTGTATCGTGTCCTGGAGTTCACTAGCGGTGCTTTTATTGATGGAAGTAAATCAGATTCCTAGTTCCTCTCTTGAGGCGATTTCAATGCCCTCTTGCCCTTGTGTTGCCCTTCGTGATTTGTAACCTGGTTAAAGATGCTTCAGAGAATCTGTATCATCCATCAATAAACCACTAAAACCCTGTCAGGTTGCTACACGCGCCTTGAGATCGACCACTGTAAAAAAGGATTTTTCGAAGATGTATATAAAACAACGATTTTTGGAGTATATGTTACAAGAAAATACTATTTCAGGTTTTCTACTCTCATGTGTTACCTTGTAATTGTTTGAGATTGAGAGTGAAAATCGTTCCTATTTCTCTGTAAAACTGAATTATTCCAATTTAATTGACATATTCAGATTAGGTAACACTTTACAAGATCTCATTAGTTAACATTTTATAAAAATCTTAATTTTTTTTATTTTTTACTTAATCGGAATGGTACAAAACTTGATATAGCTAGATTTTAGCTCTTGCAATGTGAACACACGACACACACACACACAACATCATGGACATAATTCGAAAGGGTTAATGGTCCTGAAAAAAATAGTCACTCATGTCTTGTTCATGGTCAAAAATGAGCACGTTGGAAATTAATGGGAGGAGACGTTTGGTACTGCTGCATTTTTTGTTTGTTTAATGTTTTGATTTATGGCTTTGACTTTCTCAAAGTTTTAGAGTAAAACATGTTAGTGGTATTAACTAGCGATTTTTATTTTCATTACTCTATGCCCAATATACTAGCGTTATAAGCTAAACAGGTTTCAGGGATAAAACTCTTTACATTTGACAATCATGAAAACAAAGAGAACGGTTGACTATGTACCAATGTGTAATTAGACCAAAGGTTCATTTTGCACCAGAGTTGTCCTTTAACCAATTTAAAGTGACAGGCAAGTACGCACTTAGAATAAACAGAACAATATTGTAGAACCTTATATAGTTATATTTATAGTTATTGTCCTTGGTGTGAACAGGCCTTTACTCTATTTAATAATCTTTGTTAACGTTAGCTGATATAGCCTAACTGTTCATTGTTAGTTCATGTTGGTTCAGCTCCACTAAATAATTAGGACTACTCTTGACTAAAGATTTTTCTTGTGGACTAGTAGTCGTTCATTTAAGCGATTAGCCGACTAATAGCGCGTTTAATAAGCCATAAATCATATGAGCCTAATTGCATATATAATGCATAGTAATCAGCGCTCAAACCCACGCATAAAGCTTGTCTACTACTTAGCCTACTATGTGCTACTACTTGCATGTTTCAAGTGATAAGCCGATGAATGATATGCGAAATTGCGAATGTTTGGTCGACTAGTATAAACCCCTATAAATAATATTAACAACTTTTGATTTTAATATTAGTAAATGTCAAAAATTATATTAACGAAGATTAATAAAATGCTTTGGAATTGTTTTTCATTCATTAACTAATATAGTAGTTAACTAATATAACAATGAGTTTTACCATTTTTTGTACAAAAAATGTTATACGAACATGTTATCTAAAGTATCTCAGACTCAAACAGCACAGATGTCTACACACACCTCCTCAGTGACTGATGCAAACCACACAGGTCTCATCAGATAAACACAACCCTAAATGGAAGTAAAAACAAAGTGAAGCAGACAAACGTTCTCTTCCAGTCAAAGTGCCTGTTCTTGCCTACAATAAGCTGCTTTTATTCAAAGAAGTGCTGTATGGTCATAAAGGCTAATTCACAATAACTTACATGAGGACAGAGAAAAAAGTAGAAGCACAAATTATGGTTTATCTGTATGCATGCACACACACACACACACACACACACACACACAAAAGCTGTTTTGCAACTAGTCGCTGATCTCAGTCTCAGAAAGTCAAAATCTTTTAGAAGAGTGCAAATAACAACAAACTTGTGCAGTTTGGGGAAAAAAAATTATGGCAAAATGCAATGACGGTCTACATTTTTATTACACAAAATAATAAATATTATAGTCTCCGTATCTAATGCATGCACCAGAGTCCCAAGTAACCGCAAAAGGCTCAAATAACATGTAAAAATACAGTTACAACACTGAACATTTGAATAAACAAGATAGCCTAATAGTTTGTCAACTTTCACACTGACTAACTTCCCCTTTATTTCCCCTTATTTAGTTTCACTGTCCTTAAAAATATAGCCTAGTTTCCGCCCTTATCTCATAGACACGATTCAAACGAATCTATAGGGTTTTCCCAATGACATGTAAGATTAGGTAATGCTTTGTTACTCAGAAGTTGATTATAAAACTGTTTATCATTCTAGTAATCATGTTCTCTTAACGTGTCATTGCCTTACAACAGTGATTTTGTTTCCATTTGTATGCATTAAAAAAAATTAACTATACACTACTATTATTCTAAAATGTGGAAAATATGTTTTTTGACTGGTAAAGACACTAAAATTGTATGAAATAACATGTTTGGGAAAATAATGTAGTGTGACTGAAGCATGTGACAAACGAAAACTATATTTAAGCTTCTTTGTCTACTCTCGCTCTGGACTGTTGTTTAAAAAAAGATAAATTAACATGCATGGATGATTAGTACACAATAAAATTAATAATGTGCATTTAAAAATAGATGGGGAGAATTTTATACTTTAAACACTATTGAAGGAAGAACATGTATTTCTCACACCTGTTACTGCTCACTATACAGTTTGTCTACAAAAAATAGCATGTGAAAATGTACAAAACCATGATGCTAAATTAAATAGCAGGAACTAACTCCATGTTTGGCCGTGACAACTTTGCAGGTGGTTTATCTGACTCATGTTCATCAGATGGAGAAAATGATATATGGGAAAGATTAATAATGGTGGAATATACAAATGATGTGGTAAATTCAGCTGGCCAGGTACAATAGGCCTTTGATATAAATGTAGCCTACATTTCACCAACTTTGTACTATAGTAAGGTTACATCATGGGACAGAAAAAAACCTGTGGCAAACAAATTGATGCATCCTCAAAAGATTTAGCCTATGTCATTTAACGTGAAAAAACAAATACAAGTTAAGTCATACAACATCTAATGATGAGATCTGTGAGAAATAAATGACCTTGTGCTATTAGTTTTCGCTGTAAAACACTGTAAAGCAAAGTGCTCTGCAACCATAAAAAAAAACGACAGTTTCCATGTCCACTGTATAGAAAAATTAAATACTGCATGTGTTTCGTGTTTAACAAGCTCAAAAACTCTTAACAGTAATATTTCCAAAAACAATCACCACTCACGGCATTGATTTATATTCCTAATGATCATATTTAGGGGTGATTTGAACAACCCCAGCATTCGTCCTAAGTCGGGTTACATTGTAAATCAAGACAAAAGCATACAATTTCACACAGGGCCTCGGACCATCAAGAAAAACAAAACATACATATTTTGAATAAGCTTGCCAACTTTCTATCAACAACACACAACAGACCTACGCGTTCGCGCATGCGCACAAACTCAAAAACTGGAGAAAAAAAAACGCGGCCTGAGCAAAGCAGCACCAATTGTTGTCAATTAACGCATTTCAACTGTCTCCAAATATATTACCACAGTAAATCGACAAGGTTGTTGAGATACACTTAATAGCCATAAAGCTTAATCATCCAATATTCTGCTAATAAAGAGTAACGGCGACATTTAGCGTTCGCGAAGTAAATAAATCCCCTTAACTTACCTTTTTAAAAGTCACCTCACCTCCTGCGAACCTCCTCAAAGCGTTATCTTTCCATCCGTTCAGTTGTAGACTTTTGCGTTAAGTCTATCTCAAACACCTGCCGTGTTAATCATCGAGCACCTATCGACTTTTTTGGTGAGTTGACCTTGAGGAACACCGTCATGTAAGATGTAACTGACAGTCGAATAACGGTCAAATTGAGGAGAGACACGATTTCGCAGCGCGTGTGAATAATCAGGAGAGTTTGTGTAAACCTCTGGCATTTTCTAGCTGTGTTGAGCGGATTTTCTGTGCCACACGGAAGGAAAATCGAGTGATGTTTCTTCAGTAGCCTATGGTGTTAAGCTTTTTTTTAACTCAAGATGCATCTGTGGATATAATTAACGTTAGCTTAGTAGCGATTGTTATTTAAATAATTTAAACGTCACTGATTGGCCATTGGATTCATGCACTCAACAGACATGTCTGTGATTGGTTACTCACCCGCTGGGGAAAAAAGGCTGACAACAATATTCAAGACTGTGCGCAAGTCAAACAGATTTTTTTTTGCCTAGTGGGCAATAAACAAGTTTAAAAAAAAATGCATTGATTTACATGGCATGAGGGACCTGAGCGACTCTTTTCACTTGTGTACTACCTGGAGAACCATAGCAACTGTATAACAGAGCACTAACCAATCAGAATATTATAGCAACCATATAGCAATGCCCAAGCAACCACCCAGAGCCCCATAGCATGCACTCAGAACATCTTACCTACTGTACGAGTACGACCATGTCTGTATAGCTACAATTTTGATAAGCAAGATTTTCATCAAACTTATTTTGCTGTGTCAGTAGATTAGGCTACCGGAAATAGAAAGCAATTTATACATTAATGTCGGTTGTGGGCAATATTGAGAATGCAACACATTATGCATTGTGTTATTAATTATTTTGACATATTTTAGGATGAGTGAAGGCCTACAGCCTTTTTATATGCATATATATGACATATGACACCGTATTTAACATCCTGACTGCTTGAGCAGCAACACAGTGACTGAAAAGGCAACCGTGTAACAGGATTAAAGGTTAACCATGACAGAAAGATGCATGTGAACAATCTATCACTATCAGATATAGACAGAGATGAGTGGAGGTTGCTGCAACCTTGGACACATTTTCCTTCTGCTTTCATTATACAGTTGATGGCTGACATGAGTTATTTTTTCAAGAAAGCATGGTTTTGAGAAACCCGCCATGCATGACCTCAGATGTGCAAATTAGCCACTATGTATCTCAGATGTACTGAAATGCTGAGAAACAAGCATCATACATCACTATCTTTGTTACTGAGGCATTTCACCTGATGATCACAGATCAATGTTCCCTTAAAAAGACTCATTTCCTGCCTCGCTCAATTCTTTTCACACTCGAGGCTGTATTCACAGGTTTGATGCAACACTTGTTTGCAACACTGCATTCATTTTATCAGCGTGCATAGGTCGTATATGTGGAAATTAGATCTCAATATTTTGTTTAATTTCGTATTACCACTGACAATATTTGGTATGTATAATAAATGAAAGAGGTTTCTGCAATAGTATTTATAAACGGACTGTTTTAAAGGTCTAAACTTTATCATCTTTCCATTTCAAAGATTTATTTAGACACTAGACATATTTTAACCATGTTCATGCTTTTTTTTTTTTACTGAATAAATTGTATTGTTTTCACAATGAACATAATTATGCTGATTATATACGTAATTTGAATAAATGCTAAAAACATAATTATTTCAATTAAATCAAATAGATGCAAATAGCTAATAATAAACTATGCATTGATTTCTTTGAGTGCAGGAATCTTACCCATTTCATTTATGTATGACTGACAAATATATGCATTAGATTAAGTTTATTAACTTATGTTAAAACTATGCAGTCCAAATGGGTGGATTCTATTTGCAATTCAAAAGCATGAATCTTACATTTGAGGCCTATATATATCTAGTGTATAATATTTTGATTTGTTTAATCTTTTTAATTGTACGTGTTGTGTAATTGAATATGTTCTATACCACAGTTGCGTTGCGTGAACCTAATGCCATTTCACAATGATCCCTGAGGTTTTACAAACCCGCGTTGGGTAACTCTGCTAGCAGCGTGTGAAAACTCAATAAGAATGATGATTTGTGATCTGTGTGTGTGTGTCAGAGCACATAATGTCATATAATGTAGACCTAAAGATGTGCCGCTGGAATCCGGAAACGATGGCTAATGATCGTGACAATCTGAGCAAATCAAAAAAGGCATGAAACATATTCTACACAAGCACATAAACGCAATGTATGTTATGTCATGTAGGTTGTCTGATTCATTTAGGTGTTTTATGTGCATTTTTTTTGTACAAGTTTCCAGGTTTTACGCCTGACTTTCCGACTTTTTGAAACAATTCATCAGGAACTGCCTACGACATCTGGATCATCAAGTGCAACAAAGCCAAAGTCACATTTCATGATTTATTTTTGCAAAGGCACTCATTACATTTTATGTAATGTTTGCACAGCCATTAATGTGATAACCATGACAACAGAGACCATGACTTTTTGAGATGTTCACTCCAGCTCACATCACTGTGACGTTTACATCAGCATTACATGATCAACACCATTATTGCATGCTATTTTACCTGAAATGTGAAAGTGTGTGTGTGTGTGTGTGTGTGCGTGTGATGTGTACTGGTGAAACTCTAAAAATTTAAATATCGTGCAAAAGTAATAATTTTGATGATTATGGCTTACAGCTTATAAAAACCCCAAATTCAAAATCTCAGAAAATTTGAATATTACAGGAAATCAATTAAAAAAAAGGATTTTAAATACAGAAATGTTGGCCCTCTGTAAAGTATAATCATGCATATGTATATAGTTATATATACTAAATATATTAGTTTCCCCTTTTTATTTGAATTACTGAAATACATTAACTTGTGCACAATATTAAAAATTTTCGAGTTTCACCTGTATTATTGTGGACCAATGCAATGCAATTTTACATGTTTTACATCCACACTTGACTTTTTACATTGGAAGACATTGTTCTGTGGCCATAAAATCAATGTGAACTCATATCAGGTGATAATATAACAACAAATCAGGCTGTGTTATGGCAATAATGGAATAATTGTGGCTTTTTGTGATTTACAGTGGCCCCATAAAGTATTTGGAGATTTAAGCCTTGCTTAATGTGATCTGCTTGTCTCAAATGCAGCAGAATCTGTTCAGTAATGTCATTTTTGTCTTAATTTTTTTTCTCAATATTTGTTGTCATCGATATGGCTTTGACTCCAGTCATTTTGTTTATCACCAAAGAGGGGATTGATATGTTTGTAGACTTCAGTGTGAGCGAAGCATTTAACGGACAGATTTGAAGTCATTGTTGTGTAGAAACCGGCATCACAATCAAAAGGTTATTGAGAACGTCTCTCAACCAAATCTGGAGTTGTGTTCAATAAGTTAGTGTTTCAAAAAAGTTCATGATGTGCCTCCATAAACATCATAGATGACAGATTCATCTGAGCAGCAAAAGATATTCATGCAGGTTTTTCTTTCTTAAGACATCACGATTTACAGCATAGAAGGCTTTCAGTGATCCATGATCCACCTGAAAACAGCAAAAGCCTTTCAAAAAGTCTCGGTTGACTGTCCTGTGAAGAGTCCTCCTGTTGTAAACTATATAAATAACTAATTTTTAAGGTTATAGGTCAACCAAAATCTAAATATTCTGACATTATTTACTCAACCCTATGTCACTTTATGTTTTGTGGAACAAAAAGTAAGGCAATTTCTGACTAAAACAGATGTTGCAGTGTGTCCAGAGAGATATTTCTCATATTAATAATATGAAATAATTAATTGTAAGCTCCAAAAAATTTGTTATTCGTTGAAATCTTCCCCTTCACCACAGCTGTCAATCTCATTCAAATGAAATATGGCACATGTAGCACTAATTTCAAAATCATTTCTTCTGGTGTATCTCGTCATTGAGACCTAAAATTTAAAAATGAAATTTTAGAGGTTTTCAATTAGTAACTTTCACTGAAATTTCAATCTGTTCCTCACATAAAGCATCATATACGACTTGACACATGAGTCATAGACTACTGTTATGGTGCTTTTTTCATTTTGGCAGCTCAGCTCTCGTTGATTTCCATATAAAGAAAGTCATGAATGTTTGGAACATGAGATTGAGTAAACACTAGCCACGTTTCCATTACCCTTCAAATTGTGCAAATTGAAATTGCGTATTGAAAAAAATAAACGCCCAACGGACACACGTCAATTTTGCAAAAACTCCCATTTATCGCACAAAAGTGTTTACGCTCGCATTAAGTGTTTTTTCAGGCAATTCGAAAAATAAATATTTTGCAAAACTGCAGTGGACAGAATGCGAGACAGAGTTCTTTATCAAACTCATAAAAGACAAAAGAATTACAGGAATACTGGATTCTAACCTCAAAGAAACGCCACAATCAAGAGCTGAAGCAGAAATGAGGAGAAACAGAAACTCCTCATATGAGCCTCTTCAAGTATAAGGGTCTTTCCTTGCCATTAATGCTGTGATAACACACACACACACACACGTCTCCTTCAGTTAATAATAATGGCCAGTGCAGTGGCTGGGATATACGTAAACCCACCAACATCCGTAGCCATGATTTTTGGAATAACTGATTGCGAGAGGAAAAAAAATGAGGTTTTAGTCGCATAACATCGGTTAATGTAAACGCCGTCATTTCGCAAAAAAATATTGTCGACATTTAGGAAAAAATTTATAATTAAATAAAATAAATCGCAATCGCTATCTGTAATGGAAACACGCCTAATGACAGAATTTGTCAATTCCTTGAGCTCTTTTCAAATTTTTTGGCAACTTGTCATTTGTCACAGTGAAAATCAGCTGCGATTCATCGTAACGAGTCGAGCCACAGCTTACAAAACAGAAAGGCACATTTTCTGACGTCGGTCATTAGCCTTCCCGTCCATGTCGGCGTCTGCCTAGGGTTGATGCTCTTTCTGCTCGAGTCTTTTATTTCGCTCTTGTTCTTTGGCCTGGGCCGGTGCGAAACCGTTCTGCTGTTTGGGTTCCTCAGGAAAGTGAGGCAGACACGTAAAGCCAGTGTTCGCCTCTGCTGTTTTCTCTTCCTCCACCTCCTCCTCCTCCTCCTCGTCCTCTCGTCTCTCCTCTCCCAGTGTGACATTACTGCTGTTACTGCTGAGGATTTCCCCCTCCCCGTTTGCATCCTCTGGGATGTTCCTGCGGAGATCTTTACTCCTGTTGCGTTTGGCCAGTTTGGTGAGCGAACCGAAGCGGTTGAGGAAGTTTTCCTCGGAGGAAACCTGCTGACCGCCACACTCCACCTTCAGCCGCAGGTTGTTCAGTTTAGTGTTGATGCTCTCCTGCGAGGACGTCTTAAATCGCCCGGCATCCAGACTAGCAAACACAGCCCGTTTTTCGAGCGACAGCATGTCGAGTGAGTGCGCGCGCTGCTCCAGACCCAGTCGTCTGCGCTCCATGCTGCGGATGGTGGCCGCCCGCTGAAGCTTGTCGTGGATCTCGCCACTGAGGCGCCGGCGCGTCTCGCGTAACTCCGCTCGAACGTTTGCCTTCCATTCTGCCGCATGGGCCTTAAACCCTCCAACCTGTATTGGATGATAGAGAGCACTGTGAGCATGACATTTACAAACGATTCAGTAATGTGCTTCACGTGCGCTTAAGAACGTACCACATTTCTTAAAGTCAACGTAAAATGGCATTCGCCATGAATTTTACCATTTAAACTCTATGTACAACAGAATTAGCCATAAGTCTTTATCATTTAAAGTAAACTTAAAACAGCGTTTGCCAAAAATATTACAATTTAAAGCCAATGTAAAACATAATTTACCATTTAAAATCAATGTCAAACAGCATTAGCCAAAAATTCACCATTTCAACCCAATGTACACCAGAATTTGCCATAAATTTGACCATTTTAGGTAAACGTAAAACAGCATTTGCCAAAAATATTAAAATTTTAAGCTAATTTAACAGCAACCAAAATTATACTATTTAAAGTAAATTATTTATCATTTGAAATCAATGTAAAACAGTATTTGCAACAAATTTTACCCAAGTAAACATAAAACTTTCGGTTTAAATGCATTTGCTATACATTTTACCTTTTAAAGCCAACATTAAACAGAATTTACAATTTAAAGTCAACTTACAACAGTATTTGCCAATAGTTGTATCGTTTATAACCGATTTTTTCATGTGTTTTATGTGTAGAAAAGGTACATAAGACTTTGAACAACAATGCTGAATTTTTAATTGGACATCATTCTTATCTACTATGATATACCTTCAAAACTCATTTTTGTTTGACATTTCATACCTCCTCTTTTGTTTTCTTGGACAGAACCCTGAGCCAGTCTCCAATCATGCTGAGAACCGCTGCGAAATACGCCAGACCTACCAAAATCCAGAACCAGACCAGAGGCTTGTACCATTTCATGTACTCTATTCTGCGATCTCCACCTATAAAATAATCAAACAGATTATTACCTTTTTGTCTTATAGCCTACTGTATATCAGCCAAAAGATGAAGACCTGAACAATGTTGAAAGACACAAAATTGTTTTGAGAAGCTGTCAGGTGAAATATGACACCAAAATGTATGTACTTGGCAGATGTTTTTATCTAAGGCAATTTACAGTGCATTTAATATGAACATATGAGTTCGCTACACTTTTATACATAAAAGGTTCTTTATTGGCATTGATGGTTCCATTAAGAACCTTTCGCATCCATGAAAGCTTTCAAATGCACAAAGGGTTCTTTATAGTGGAAAAAGGTTCTTTACATTTTTTAAATGTTCTTCACAGTAAGAAAAAAGGCTCTTTTAAGAACTGTTCATTAAAAGGTTATTTGGGAACCAAGAATTGTTCTTCTATGGCATTGCTGCAAAAAAAACTTTTGAAACCTTTATATTTTAAGAAGGTAGGAAGCAAACCAATGATTTGTGTGTCACTAGCACCATACTCTACCAGTTGAGCTATAAGAATTAAGTAACCCTTGAGTTTATAGGTAAAATGATGTGAAATGTCCCAATCGGTGCTCATACCTGCTACATAATCTCCAATGCCGACGGTCGTGAGAGTGATGACGACAAAGTATATGGCTTCTAAAGTACTCCATCCCTCGATGTGTTTGAAAATCACAGCTGGGATGGTGACAAAAATAATGCAGCCAGCGATGATGAATAGTATGGTGGAGGTGACGCGGATCTTGGTCTGACTGATTTGCTTGTGTTTTTGCTGTGAATGGCGGCAAAAGAAATTTCAGGTGAATTAAAGGGCTCCTATCATGGATTTTTTAAAGTTTCCTAATGTTGTTTTGGAGTCTCCTACAACAGGTTTGCATGCATCAAACGTCAAAAAACTGTTTAATTTTCTCATAATATACATTTGCACATCACCAGATTTTCAATGATTCTCAAATGAGTCAATCTCTCTAAATCCCTCCTTTCAGCGAGCTACTCTGCTCTGATTGGCCAGACAGATCAGTCTGTTGTGATTGGTCTACTCTGCTCTGATTGGCCAGACAGCTCACTCTGTTGTGATTGGTCAACTCTGCTCTGATTGGTCAGACAGCTCAGTCTGTTGTGATTGGTTTACCGCGTAATTCCCATTGCCATAACACTGACAGCTCTGTGTGTCCTGAGGATTCCTGCACCGTAAACTAAACACAGTAACGAACAATGACGTCGATTTTACCATATCAATCCGAGCGCGTGTCCGATGATGAAACACTAGAAGAACCATTCATTCAACCCGAACCTCCATCGGCACGACTCGAGCAGGACGCTTCAGTGATCCACTACTCAGTTTGAGGTAACTAATAGCTTACCGAGCTCTAGCGTGAATGACTGATATAACATAAACATTGGTAACACAAATCTTGCTCCATGCTTAATCTTTCCTCAAAGTAGGCTAGTCAGAACGACAGACAATCTGCATTAATAGACAGTTTTATGTAATAGTGGCCCACAGCTGATCAGCTGACTCCGATATTTGAGAAGCAGTCGTCAGTCAAATAAAAGTAACAGGAACAGTTTAGGATTATACTGTGTAGTTGCATGGTAAAGATTAATTTTAACCACAGATTCTTCACATGCTTGTCCTTGGGCAGTGGAAAAAACTGAAGGTCTTTACCATCACATTATGTCCCACAGCGTCTCCTCGACATGATCTCTCCAGTATCCACAGGATCAGCTGCCGGTTTGAGGTTTAAGTTTCCCTGGTGCGCGCGCAATAAGTGGGCGGGCTAAAGTTTCGTCTTGACGTCACAACGAAACGGCTTACGACTCGTTTGAAAAACAATTCATTTCATTGACTCAGAGTCGACTCTTCTCCTTGAAAGACAATAACTTTATATACGGTGCACTTTCAGATTTAAAACTCTAAAACTGCAGGATGTTTTCATTCACTTAGAGCAATATTACACACTACAAGGTCATTTTCGAAAATCCATGATAGGGGCCCTTTAACATATTTATATAGCCAATAAGCAGTTGAAAATCCTCAGTAGATCAAGCAAAAGTAATTCTACTCACCCTGAAAACTTTTTCCACATTCAAGATACTCTTCATAAACACGGTCCCCAGTTGATCACCAATCCCGGCCAACAGGAAGCCAAACAGAGGGATGCCAAATATGGCATAAAAGATGCAGAAAATCTTTCCGCCTTCAGTGCTGGGTGCGATGTTTCCATATCCTGCAGATGTGGGCGGAGAAGACAAGAGGTTATTTAATGGTTCTGATGCAAGCAGCTTTAGTTCACCCCCTGTATTAAATCTGCATTGATTCACAGATACAGAGAGAGACAATTGGTGGGTTTCATAGAGGAAACATGGCAGTAATTATTGATTGTTGAACAAAAGGGAAGTTAAGACAAGAGAGGAGATCTGTGCAGAAAGTTGCATGTGTTCTGCAGTCAGTTGCATGAAGCTCTGTGCGAATCTCACTTCCCATTTTAAAGAGCCTTTGCCCTGTTTACACCTGGCATTAAGGTGCGTTTTGGTCAATCGGACCACCTGTGTTTACATCTGGTGTCTTAATCTGTCTTTTTCAACCACTTTGGTCATGATTTCTTCAAGGGGAGGGTCTATGGTCAGGTAAATGTATGTTTTTTTCAGATCTTTCGATCTAATGGACAAAATAAGCTTGAGCAATTTTTACATATGAAAGCGACCAGAGCAGCTTTCATTTCTGCGCTGACAGCCACGAGACCAGCTGAACATGTGAGTGTGTGACAGAAATCAAGAATGGTGAGAGAATGGTTTTTCATCTTCAAACCAAACTTGGGTCTCCCGCTGACAAAGTTTAAATCCCGTCTGGCGAGCGTGTTTCCCATAATGTTTACTCATTAGGTCACTAGGAGGAGGCGTCTTTTGTGGCTGTTCGACCACATGAGCGTTTACATTATGAAAGCAATCCTGTCGAATGCTTTTTTGACTACCTCTGGAAGTGTTTGAAAGTGGACAAGCTTTTTAGACCCCATTTACACCTGTATTTAGCGTCGTCTTCTTGTGATCAAGAAATGCATCTTAATACCAGGTGTAAACAGGGCCATTGAGAAATCAGTATGCATTTTTGGTCAAGTTTACTTTTATTCTCATTCTAGTTTTAGTTTTGATTTATTTCCAGTTAGCCATTTTAGTGCTTCAACAGTTAGTTGGCAATGCAACATTTCAAATATTTCAAACATTTCTCTAACCCAATTTTGTATAGTAGCAGTATGTGCATACTAAGTATGAACTTTACTTCATATTTTATTTAGTTTTTTATTTTCTGTATTGAGTTTGAACTCTCAGAGGTTATATTTTGCAATGTTTGCAATTTCACCTATCGTGGTGATGACGGTCCCAGCGAAGAAGAAAGCGCTGCCGAGATCCCAGTGGCTCGAGTTATAGGACGTGTCTCCAATGGGACTCACTCCAGCGCTGACCGCGTCTACTGCATGCTGGGAAAAGATGCACATGGAGAAAAAGACTCAAATGGCCATTTTGGAGCACTACTATTTTAATAAGTAGAACAGATTCTTCAAACTGCCCATTTCTAGAATCTGTACTAGACACCAGAGGTGTAAAAGTCAGAAAGTAAAAGTCCTCCTCAGTATTTTGTTCCAATCACCTGGATTTGCTAATTAGCACAGTTTTTCAGCCAGGGGATAGAACTAATTAGTGAAATCAGCTGACTGAGTTCATGCATGGGTGGAATAAACATATGGCAGGACTTTTACTTTCTGACCCCTGGACAAGCTGTGCAAGCTGCAAATAGAATTCTCTGAATATTAAATTATTGTTTTGGTATTTTGATTGGTAATGCCATCCAACAATATTACAACAACAACAACATTTATTTATAGAGCACATTTAAACACAATATGAATTGATCCAAAGTGCTGTATTTAAAAATGTCCAATGAAGGGGTAGACCACATATGCTAGAGGAGACCAATCCAAAGCTTGGGCCCAGCCACAGAAAAGGCCCGATCACCCTTTTATTTGTAGCAACACCATTTCACAGTTTAGAGCAAGTGATCAGAAGATCGATGCCATAACAGGACCGTATGGCACAAGAAGATCACTATAACTTGATGCACAACCAGGCAACGCCTTATAAACAACCATAAGGATTTTAAAATCAACCCTGAATTTAACGGGAAGCCAGTGAAGGGATGCTAAAATAGGATAGAAAATGGTCCCTCTTTTTTTGACCCAGTCAAAAGTCTTGAGGCCGCAATAGTGATAATAATTTATAATATAATGATGTTACATGAATCTCAATTTCTAAATATTAGCCTTAAAAAGAAGATGCTTCAACTTTGCGATATATCTCAAATCAAATGGTAAAAGCTTCCTCTAAGAACAGCACTAATTTGTTTATGAAAAAATAGTGAAGAGTCAAAGATCACTCCAAGGTTTTTAATTTGTTTGCGTACACTGGTTGAGAGAGCACCTTTTAAAAACCTTTTAGAGCATTTAAAGGGAAAACAATAAAGGTCCCAAAATGGATCCCTGAGGCACACCACACAAGACAGGCGCAGATGATGAGAAACAAATTCCTACATTTACAAAAAAAGTACTATTAGCAAATAATTTTAAAAAGCCACCTCCTCCAAGACACTTTGCACAATGTCAGCCAAGACCTACGAATATTTAAGAAAATGATTCACAAAAATCCTGATCAGACTTGCTAAATTATGTTTTATTAACAAAGTTAGGGAGGAGCACGTTCAGATAATTAACACGAGTGGAGTGCACTCAGCAATCAATGATAAGAGGTATATATAGATTCAGCAATCTCACCTCAATCCATTGACAGTATAGCAGCATCCCTCCACCACCCCTTCTCCACACTTCTAGTCCTAACTACTTACATACGGCGGGAGTACTCTGGGTTCGGGCCGAACTCCGACCTCGGACATCACACCAAATACGCATTAAACTTTACCCACTCTAAATGTATGTAACGGTGAACTCATGAAGTGCTGTGATGTAAAGCCCACCGCTTTGGGTTTCTGTGGCTGAAAAACCTGCATTGAAAATCAATGGGCTCCATCTGTCAGTAATCTGATCAGGCTTTGTGACTCTTCTTAAAGTATTTTTAGGTATAGTATAAATTGGTAAAGGTATAGAGTAAATTTAGTCAATATATCGGTAAGTCGGGTGGTGATGGCGCAGTGAATAAGACACATGCCTGTGGTGTGAGAGACCCGGGTTCGAATCCACTGTGAGACACCAATGTGTCCCTGAGCAAGACACTTAACCCCTAGTTGCTCCAGAGGCGTGCGACCTCTGACATGTATAGCAATTGTAAGTCGCTTTGGATAAAAGCGTCAGCTAAATGTAAATGTAATGTAATGTAATGTAAGTCCTGAGCAGACTCTGGTCATGTTGTCTTTATGACATCCACTCAGATCTTGCTTTAATCGTAAAGCAGTACAAGATGTTTTTGTACCCAGAAAACTTTTTTTTAACATAAATTAACGATCACCAATCAATCCATTTAAAACTATTGCAGTAAGTTAGATACACTCTTAAACGTAAAGAGCTGGCATCAATGGTTATGGGAAGAACCTTTAAAGTCCCCCTGTGGTGAAAATCAAGCTATTAAAGTTGTTTATAACTATAAGTCTATGTGGTGTTTTTAATATGCTTTAAGAGAAATGTGTAAATTCATAAGTCGACGGCATTGCTGAGTATTTTCTCCTTAAAACTGCAGTGAACCAAAGACAGTTTCAAAAACACGAAATCGCTGGTGTTTCTGACATCACAAACTACCTTGTAACCAATCAGATCAACGTGTGATCGTCAACCAGTGGATCTCTGAGTGAGTGAGTGAGTACAGGCGGGGCTCATTTGCATATTCATAGAACCGCGTATACTAAATAAGGCAAGGGTGTCGAGTTACATTCAAGATATTTTAAGGCGTGAAGATTTTTTTAAATATGTAATTTTGGTGATCAAATATGAGTTTTAAGGGATACAATTATTGACTACAGGGGGACTTTAACATCCATCGAAGCTTTACATTCCATAAAGGGTCTTTAGATTCTTAATAATAAGAACTGTTATTTTAAGAACTGGTCACTGAAAAATGGCTCTTTAATGGCATCGCTGCAAACCCCCTCTTTTGGGACCGTTGTTTTGGGGGGGGGAAACACAACGCAACAACATGCTGTCAGCAAGAAAACAATGAAGTCGGAGTAATATTTCTTCTGCTCCGGTAGGATTTGCCAAGTGTCCTGGTGGGAGGATTTCTGAGTCAGTCCTGCTGACAGCCAAGAACAACAACACCTGGTCTCGCATGACAGGACAGAGACATGTCAACATGACTGGCATCTAATTCTGGGGAGATTAAATGTGGGTTTAAAGGCTTTTTCAGACACTTTTTCAAGCCGAAGTTGCAACATTAAGATGCTTTATATACCCTACAAAATGTTTGTTTTAAAACCAAATATCTGGGTTGAAATTGCATTGATCAAAACTTTGCTGAAAAGCCTTTGCACACAATCTCCTACAGTCCTTCTGTCCTCTGATTGATAGTTTATACTTTTTAGTATAAAAAGTAAAAGGTCTTTTAGTGTAATTGTACAAACATCCAGCTTGTGCTTCACGTGTCGGTCTGCTGTGAAAGTAGATATTTATCAAGTAAACGTAAAAATAACTTTGATATTGTTTGTCATATTTCAAGATCAACACTTACTGGACTGAAGCAACTTCGGTTTACTTAATTATCCATACATACATTTTTGTTTAAAAATCATGTTCAAATGTGAGTCTCAAATATGATCATCAGGCTTTTGAGGAAGGTTTATCTGTTCATCTCTCAATCATCATTGTATTGCATTGCATTATATGTTTTAAAACTACAGAGATTCGATCATAAAACTAAGCATTTAAATATCATCTTACTAAGACATATGTGACCCTGGACCACAAAACCAGTCATAAGTCGCACACGTATATTTGTGGCAATAGCCAAGAACATTTTATGGGTAAAAATTATCGATTTTTCTTTAATGCCAAAAATCATTAGGATATTATCATGTTCCATGAAGATATTTTGTAAATTTTCTACCGTAAATATATAAAACAGTTATTTTTGTGAATGGATGCAGCATAATCGTGAACATAAATGCACAACTTTAAAGGAGATTTTCTCAATGTTTCGTTTTTTTGCTCCTCAGATTCCAGATTTTCAAATAGTCATATCTCGGCCAAATATTGTCCTATCCTAACAAACCATACATCAATAGAAAGTGTATTTATTCAGCATTCAGATTCCCAAATTGACCTATGTGACTGGTTTTGTGGTCTAGGGTCACATATTACAGGCAGATTTAGAGCGACGAGTCGACGACTGATATTTATATGCATTTTATGCAAGTAGTCTGCTATATTTGTAATTTCGCATTACACGTTTTAAAAATTGTATCTTATTTTTTTATGCATAAATATCAGCATCTGCCTCAAATTTAATATTTTTGCTCATTTTGGGCCTCTGAATAAAACCAAGGTGTTTTTCCCTACATCATACTATATGAGCCATAAAAGACTGATGTAGCAAATATGATACTCACCAAAAAAATACATATGCAGGCTTTTCAGAGTTTGTGATTGTTGTGATCAGTTACAGTATGGACACGTTTGGACATGATCTGTGTGGACAGAAAGCTCCAGCAAGGCTTTTCTCTCAGGAGATTCTGCCTTTATTGGGCCAAACAATAAATAATTGATTACCTCAGAGCCTATTCCCTAAACACCACGTCGAGGGGTCTGTTTCAATCGTAATGGCTGGAAATTGAGAATTGATTATTTTATTTTTTTTGGCATGAGCTTAACTAGAAGATGTAGGGCACACTTGAGTCACAAATGACTCAAAGAGGACAGAAATGAAGAATGATGTAGGCGTGTATCGATGTAAGATCTGATCACTCATGCATGCAGTGTTGTCAGGTTTTTGAGTGAAAACTAAAACTAGGTCAGACTGTAGAACGATCACGTGAGCACAAGGGATGATTTAAACATTTAGGACCAGATTTACTAACAGATGCTCCAGCGCAAACCCTCTTTCGCCGTTAAAAAAACGACTGTGAGGACATTTACTCGCTGAAGAGGCAAGGAAAGGGTTATTTTACATCTGATATTATTGCATATGTATTTGTAGCTGTTTCCCTTTCAGACGCAAAATTTACGGAAGGGGAGTATTTAAATGAAGCACACAAGCTGATTTACTAAAGTTTGCGTGAGTCAATTTACTGGTATTTGCCCCATTATTTTCCGCCCCAAAAAAAGCACTAATTTGCGCTGCTCCTGGAAGATTGAGTTGGTCTTTATGGAAATGATTCAGCTTTTTTATGAGATTGCGCTCTCATGCTAATTTGCCCTGTTTAGTAAATCTGGCTTTAAGTGTGATGTGGTCATGTGACAGAGCTATTTTAGTTTTATTGATATACTATTATACATTTTTATATATAACTTTTAAATGTTCTGTCTTCATTTTAATTTTAAAGTTTTTGTACTTTGTGTTTTTGTCATTTTTATTCGTTTTTTTTTTAAATGTCTATATAGTTTTCATTTATATTATTTTAGTTTTAGATATTTTAGAACTTCAAGTTAAACTAAATGAAAATGAGGAATATTGCTTTAGCAACTAGCTTCTTTTTCTTTCTTTTTTTCCAGTTTTTATGGTTTTCGGTTTAGTTAACGATACTAACCTTGGTTTGGCATCCAGCAGTTTGAAAGATTTACACACTGAATACTGCTGCATAATGACTGGCCAATAGCATGCAGTAAAGTAAGCAGTTTGCTGCAAGTATGCTAGTATTTGAACTGTGATCTGTTTTGATAGTGACCATCTGCGTGTCCTTGTTATGATAGATCCCTGGACAATCGTTCGCATGGAATCACTTGCATCTGCGAGTCTTGAACAACCTTGAGATGAAAGTCTAATTTTAGATGATTTTATAATTCTTGATTATTTATGGTAACTAGGGCTTTACAATAAAGCTCTCCATGAAGTAACAATGAACAATAAAGTTTTCCAGCATGTATTATACTCTTGAGAAAAAAAAGGTACAAAAGCTGTCACTCTTTCAAATGGTACTACCTTTAAAGTACTAATACGCACCTTTTAGGGTTATTCAAGGTACAAAGGTTCACCTTTTGAAAAGGTACTGCCCCAGTGACAGCTTTTGTATGAATGTTGTAAGAATGTTTTCTCAGCCTCTTATATAATGGATATATAATGATCTCATCCACTCATTAGTAATCCCCTGGTTGGCTGTGTAGGATGTGTTGTGAGAAATCAATGCAAAGCTTTAATTGAAAGCAACACATTTCCTTATTATATATGCGAGAAATGTTATGCAACACCTAGTGCTGGAGCTTTATCACGTTACACACAGTTCAGAGTTGATAATCCTGCTGATGGCCAGAGGGATTTCATGTCTGTCTGGGAATGACATTTACTGATCAATTAGCGCTCAGCGCCGGCCCGAGCAAACCGCAGAGATGGGAAGGTTGTTGTTGTTGTTCTTACTTTTTCTGATGCTCATCATCGCTGGAAAAGGCTTGTTTTGAGTCTTTAAAAACACCCAACGGTTAGAGTATCTCCCAAGAAGCCTTTACAATAAACGGTTCTTTAAATACCAACCTGTTTTATCATTTTGACGTTACGTTTCAGCTTTTCACAACCAACTAACATTGTAAGGGTAAATCTCACAAAAACTTGTCAAGAGTCATATTTTGCCCCAAAATTAAATGGAGGGGTGAAAAAAAAAAAATTTTATGGCTTTTTTGCATTGATACATTTTTTTTCATGAGAATTAAGCTTATTTTCTCCCAAAATGTTCATTACAGTAATGTCTAAAAAGGAGCTTTTATTGAAGTTATTTGAATACATTATGGTATTATTTGCAATACTGCCTTTTTAATTTAAGCTGATTAAATGTAAAAAAAACAACAACAAAAAAAACATTACAGTATTATTTGAAAATGACTATTGTGAATAATGGAAATTATATTTAAAAAGATTTAAAATAATGTATATGTTAAATATAATATTAAAGAGCATATATATATATACACTCACCGGCCACTTTATTAGGTACACCTGTCCAACTGCTCATTAACACTTTATTTCTAAGCAGCCAATCACATGGCGGCAACTCAGTGCATTTAGGCATGTAGACATGGTCAAGACAATCTCCTGCAGTTCAAACCGAGCATCAGTATGGGGAAGAAAGGTGATTTGAGTGACTTTGAACGTGGCATGATTGTTGGTGCCAGAAGGGCTGGTCTGAGTATTTCAGAAACTGCTAATCTACTGGGATTTTCACGCACAACCATCTCTAGGGTTTACAGAGAATGGTCCGAAAAAGAAAAAACATCCAGTGAGCGACAGTTCTGTGGGCGGAAATGCCTTGTTGATGCCAGAGGTCAGAGGAGAATGGCCAGACTGGTTCGAGCTGATAGAAGGGCAACAGTGACTCAAATAACCACCCGTTACAACCAAGGTGGGCAGAAGAGCATCTCTGAACGCACAGTACGTCGAACTTTGAGGCAGATGGGCTACAGCAGCAGAAGACCACACCGGGTGCCACTCCTTTCAGCTAAGAACAGGAAACTGAGGCTACAATTTGCACAAGCTCATCGAAATTGGACAATAGAAGATTGGAAAAACGTTGCCTGGTCTGATGAGTCTCGATTTCTGCTGCGACATTCGGATGGTAGGGTCAGAATTTGGCGTCTACAACATGAAAGCATGGATCCATCCTGCCTTGTATCAACGGTTCAGGCTGGTGGTGGTGGTGTCATGGTGTGGGGAATATTTTCTTGGCACTCTTTGGGCCCCTTGGTACCAATTGAGCATCGTTGCAACGCCACAGCCTACCTGAGTATTGTTGCTGACCATGTCCATCCCTTTATGACCACAATGTACCCAACTTCTGATGGCTACTTTCAGCAGGATAATGCGCCATGTCATAAAGCTGGAATCATCTCAGACTGGTTTCTTGAACATGACAATGAGTTCGCTGTACTCAAATGGCCTCCACAGTCACCAGATCTCAATCCAATAGAGCATCTTTGGGATGTGGTGGAACGGGAGATTCGCATCATGGATGTGCAGCCGACAAATCTGCGGCAACTGTGTGATGCCATCATGTCAATATGGACCAAACTCCCTGAGGAATGCTTCCAGCACCTTGTTGAATCTATGCCACGAAGAATTGAGGCAGTTCTGAAGGCAAAAGGGGGTCCAACCCGTTACTAGCATGGGGTACCTAATAAAGTGGCCGGTGAGTGTATATATATATACACACACATACACATTTTCTTATATAAAAATAATTATTCATCATTAAAAAATAGAAAATATATAAAATTAAAAACAATTAATTAATTTAAAATTTTATTTAATATTATAATTATACTTTTAGATTTTATAAAATGATTTCTGAAGGATCATGTGACACTGAAGACTGGAGTAATGCTGATGAAAATTCAGCTTTGTATCACAGAAATAAATATTATTTTAAAGTATATTAAAATAGAAAACCAATATTGGAATAATTTCACAATATTACTGTTTTAATGAATGCAGGCATGATGAGCAGAAGAGACTTTTTTCAAAACCTTTTTCTTATACTTATAGTATACACATAGTATACACTGAAGTATGATCTAGGCATTTCTCCATGTATTATATATTATATGTATTATATTTAGGGCTGTCAAATGATTAATCACGATTAATCGCATCCAAAATAAAAGTTTGTGTTTACATAATAAATGTGTGTGTGCTGTGTACAACTATTTTATATATATAAATACATACACATGCTTGTATATATTTAAGAAATATTTGCATGTATCTACTATATATAGATTTATATATAATTTATATTATATATAAATAACAAATTTTTCTTAAATATATAAATGCACGTGTGTGTACTTATATATACAAAATAATTTTACACCATACAAACACATTTATTATGTAAACACAAACTTTTATTTTGGATGACAGCCCTAATTATATGATATGATATATAACTGAGCTGAATATCTGTCTTCTCCACAGACGTGATCTGACCTTGATGAGGTCCTCGAGCTCCGCTGGAGAAACGCAGGGGTTCCTCTTCAGAAACAGGGCCTTCTCCTGAGTGATGCTGTCCTTCTGGTTACTCTCGAAGGGTTGTTCCAGCGCCCGAAACGCCAGCCCGCCGCACACCAGGTACGACACCACCACCACGAACACGGCCAGCACCGTCTTCCACTTCATGACGGAGTGCAGATCCGAGCCGTCCGCTCCCGAGTCCATCCCGGTGAGAGCGCTGGCGGAGCGGGACGAGATGGAGAGGCGCGGGAGAGAGCAGTGAGCGCTCGCTTGGACCTCGCAGCCCGCCGGGCTCTGCGTCACCTGAACCAGACTCGACTGGACCGCGCCGGACTCCACCTTCTTCACGGGGACGATGTTTGTCTGAACAGCCACTGAGAAAGAGGCAGAGAAGACATTATTAATAACCTTTATTTAACCAAGTCAAGTTCTTATTTTCAATAACAGGTAAAATCTCCTGAAAGACACACAAACATACAGATGAAACTCGAAAAAAAAGCTGAATATCGTGCAAGAGTTATAATTTTGATGGGTTACAGCTTATGAAAACACCACATTCAAAATCTCAGAAAATTAGAATATTGCATGAAATCAATAAAAAAAAATAAGGATTTTAAATACAGAAATGTCGGCCCTCTGAAAAGTATAATCATGCATATGTATATAGTTATATATACTAAATATATTAGTTTCACCTTTTAATTTGAATTACTGAAATACACTAACTTTTGCACAATATTCAAAAAATTTTTAGTTTCACCTGTACGTTACAATGCACACACAAACCATTTACAAGCTGTGATTAAAAAAAACACTCCCTAGTAGTTATTTAAATGCAGAGATTGACTCTAATTACATTCCAATCATTTCAAAATCAAAAGCTGAGTGACCATAAACAGGTTTCTTTCTCAGGATAATCAAAAGATGAGTCTTATTTGGAATTCTGAAGAACATTTTATTGCTCAGATCATATTAGATATTAATGCTCGAAGTTCAGGAAAACTAAAGGAGGTTTGTGTGTGTGTGTGTGTGTGTGTGCGTGTGCGTGTGCGTGTGTGTGTGTGTGTGTGTGTGTGTGTGTGTGTGTGTGTGTGTGTGTATGCGTGTGTGTGTGTGTGGCAGCTCAAACTATTGCTCTTAAAAGACTGAGAAGTGTTTGAGTTCATGTTGAGATCTCTGAATTTTGATTGTAGACTGTGGCTTCTTGGCAGAAGAATTTTTGAATTGAATTGAGGAGACTTGAATTGAATTGAATTGTGAGATTAATGGGATTGTTTTTCTCAGGAGAAACATCTGAAAAGCAGAAGACTTCAGCAAACGTCTCAGTTTTCCTTCCATTAAATCTCATAGAAGGAGCCGAGATTTTTAAAGAGAATCTTCTTTGTGTTTTTGCTGTCCTGTGGGAATTCCCAACCTGTGCAGAAATATTATTCTGTTCTATTCTATTCTATTCCATTCTATTCTATTCTATTCGGCCACTGAAAAAGAGCAGGGACGTGTTTTATTTGCAGAGACGTGATTTATTGCTTGGATCTTATTGAGCTTGAAGATTTTTGTTTAGTTTTTTTTTCTTGAAATTTATTCAAACAAATAATACAAATAGTAATATAGAGTTAATATGTGTGTAGCGGCTCAAATTATTGCTCTTAAAAGACTTGAGAAGTGTTTGAGATCTTGTTGAGACATTTGACACATTGTTGAGATTATATTATATTTTACCTTGTGATATGTTTCACTATGTACAATGTTCCATGAGTTGTTAGGGCCTTGACGTTTTGCATTGTGAATTTGTTTTCATGAGTGTTATTCAATGTTGATTACAGTTGTAAGACTGGAGAAATTAGAGAATGCCAGGCCGTCTATTATTGAAATGATATATTGTAAAGTGTTTTAATGTATTATAGTATTATACTACCTTCTTTAATTGAAGCTGATATAATGTTTAAAAAAAATTGTATTACAGTATTTTTTTTTATAAATGACAATTGAGAATGAAGTAAAAAAAAAACATGTATAAATATAATAAAAAGGATGGATGGATAGATAGATTGACAGACAAAAAGATAGATAAGATAGATAGATAGATAGATAGATAGATAGATAGATAGATAGATAGATAGATAGATAGATAGATAGATAGATAGATAGATAGATAGAAAATTAGAAATATTGATTGATTGATTGATTGATTGATTGATTGATCTCCATTTAATCTCAATGCTAGAAGAAACAACTGAGATACAGAGAATATTCTTTGTAATTTTTCTGGGTTTTCATGAATAGAAGTATAAAAGTATTCTATTCAATTCTATTCTATTCTTTCATCTCGTTTTCCAAGGTGATTTTGTATGCCTAGTGTATTTATCACTCATGAACGAGGTGAATGCTTTCTAACAGACAGATGATACAGCATTATCACTCATGAACGAGTGAATACCAAGGTGAGATTCAGTGTTTTGAACCGACAGATGACAGACGAGCACATTAGCTGTCAGATGGCTTGTATAATATGATTTGGAGGGTGTCAGAGCCCTGTGACGGTCATTGATGCGTTTCACCCCGTTTAAATATTCAGAGCTCCTTTTGTGGGGGACAGTGGGCGGAGCCTGTGAGTCAGAGTGATGTAATGCTCAAACCACCCCATAATTTATGCAGACTCCGCCCCCTCGCCTGCTTCACAGTGTTCCATCAGTCCTTTTGTAAAAAGGAAACAGAAAATGGTGCAAGTTTGGGTTATATCAAACAGCAACTGGATTAAACTTATCGATTCCATAAACCGAACATGCATGTGCATATTTCTCTGTCGATTTTACAGTGAGGCATTACCTAATAATCAATAAATGCACTTGAACATCCATAATTTTGGACTCAAGGACACACTACATCTGCTCGGAGATATAAAACCTGTCAGCCCAGCCCGCACAAATCAATATCCAATACAGTATAGAAAATGTTATGGATGTGTCCATGAAAATTACAATCAGTAATCCAATATAGAAGACAAAAGCCCACATATGCTATAAAACACATATAGTAATTAAAACTTATTTTTGAGACTTTTAAATGACTTTGAATATATGTGTGTGTGTGTGTGTGTAGAGTATGCCATAAAACATATAAATCCAGCTAATTATCAGTGATTACTTGCAACACGGATTTTTCCTGCATGGAAAAGCACTTCAGATGTTTCCTCTCAAATCTCAAATGCTCATTTTTCTTAAGCAAAAATCTGATGATTAGCCAATAGGCTACAAATGCAAGACAGATCATTTTATATATATATTAAAAAAAGGAAATAAATTCTTATTGAAATAAAACAGCAGAAGTTGTGTGAAATAACAAACTGACACAACTAACCTTGTTCGGGATCCCAGTTCACCTGTTTCCTTGGATTCTCTAACGGGAATTTCATGATGGTCCAGAAGGGCTTTCCGTATCAAAGTGTCAAATAAAGCTATCCTTACAATAAACACACAACCCAGAGACTACAACAGACTACATTATCTCTGCTCTCTGAGAGTGTGTTTCTTTAGAATAAGCAAACGCTTCAAAGCCAAGAGGTGATGATGATGATGATGATGATGCTCGAGCACGCCTTACTCTCTCTACACTCTCCACCCAACCACACATCGCACTCTCATCATCTTCAGGGTCACATCACTTCAAGGAAAGCGAAACAAAACGCCAAACATCTGCTGGGAATTGAACTGAATCATGTCGCGAATCTTGGAGCGTTTCGGCATCGCGCGTAAATCACTTCCCTTTGTTTCGGGAACGCCTGATCCTTTGTGTCAGGATTCCCACTGAGGCTTTTAGTCATGGAAAAGCTGTTCAGTCGTTCATGCTCGCTATAATCATGGATATGTGATATTGAGTTTGACAGATAGAAGTTGTACTCACTGATCATCGCGTGTTTCGCCCGGTGTGTGTGAAGCGCGTGGACAGCAGGTGTGACTGAGCGCGCGAGGGCTGCGCTCACGAGCAGCGAATCAACACTTACAGACAGTTATGAATTATGTGTGGGGACGATGAATTAACTTCATCAATGCATAAACATCCTCATAATTATTAATTTTAAAAAATCCTAATATACTGTTACTGTATATTTATTTAAATATGACAATAATTTATTATTTAGGCTATCATAGCATGTGTATATTGTAAAATATTGTAATTAATAATATATTATGTTAAATATAATGCTTATGAGCTACCATCTGCATGATTACACTGCACACAGCATTATAATAATAAATACAAATTAAAAATAAAATAGTCTAGTAAAATGTAGCCTACTAATACATTTTAATAGCATAATTTTACATTTGAATAAAATGGAATCAAATCTAATACATCTTTATGTTCACTATGTTATCTGATATTTAGTTGTCAAATCTAATTTACAGGAAGGATAATTCCTGTGGGTTTTATTAAATTGTTCAAGCCATAAACCCTCATCATAATTTAAAAACCATAATAGGGTTTATTAGTTTAACTCATTACGGATGGTGTAGCCTATGTATTCTTTATGTATATATCTTTATGGTGTATATGTATTCATTCTTTAAATATAATAATCAGAAAAAAGATCCGCAGCACACGAATATAGGCCAAAAAGTTCACAGGAGTGTATTGTCCAGAGGCCACAAATAAAGTGCAAGAGTGCAAAACGTGTTCGGGTTCAAGCCTTCATCAATGTCATGTGTTTACACACTTATTACCGTAATCCATGTAACATACCGGAATCTGATTTTATCCCATATAAAAAAATATTTACATCAATAGTCTACATAATTATAGATACATATCACAACGATCCTCTATCCAAAAATGTTTGTTAACATTTGTTTTTTAATCTGACCATTAAGCCCCCCCCCCCCCCCCACCACCACCATCCTCTTGATTAAATACAATAATAGCATTATTATAATATAATACTTAACATTGCAGATTGCATTTAATATGATATATTTTTTAAATGATCATTCAATTAGCAGTAGATTTTCCCATCAGATGTGGAATGTCTATTTGCATTATTACGTTTTCAATCAGTAAAACATTATAAGAAATAAATACAATGTAATAGGTTTTAATAATTTTACATTTGCATAAAATGTAATTAAATCTAATACCTTTTAATAAAAAATATTAGTACTAGAACTTATTACCTGTTATCTCATGCTCTGTCAAATCTTCAGTCAAATCTCACTTACAGGAAGGATCATTCTTCAACTTTTGGTTTTATTAAGTTGCTCAAGCCATAATACCCTCATAAAAAAAACATAGGGTGTATTAATTTAACCCATTTACTTACTGTAAGTGCATGTTTCATTCTTTAAATATGACAGGAATATTATTATACAATACGTAACATTAATATTATATTAATATTATAATTCATAAATATTATCATTCAGTTGGTGTCATGATTCCCCTGTGTTTTATGTTTCAGTACTTTTATTTTTATATTCTTTTGTCTCGCTGTGCCTGTGTTCTCTTCCTGTGGTTTGTTCCTGTAATATTTTCGTCTCCATAGTTACCCTTTTTAGTCTCTGGTTACAAATAATCACCATCACCTGTTTCTTGTTATAGCCTTATATATGTAAATATTCTTGTGTTTCAGGCTGAATCTGAAATCACCCCATTCCCTCAAATAGGGCATTATTTGAGGAAACCATAGTGGACGTTATTGAGTGCACTCATTCAATCCCACAATGCACAGCAATAATATAATGTACGCTCAACGGCTGTTTGAATTCACTCACAAGTGAACTCTATTAGTGGACTAACAGGGAATAGTGATTTCAGATTCACCCATAGTTTGTCACTTTCCTTGTTCCTCCTGTTCGATCATCATCATCATCATCATCATCATCATCATCATCGGATTTATGTTTCCTATGTGGATTATCTTGGTTTGTGTGCTTTTGAATTAAATACTGCTTACACATATCAGATATCAGCTGTCAATCATTCATTTTCTGCATTACAAATCATATATGAATTTATTGATGCAAATCCGGAAGGTCTTTGATATAATTTCACGATTACACTTTCAATTAATAAAACATTATAATAAATAAAAATTAAACAATATATTTGATTATTTTGTTATTAAATCTAATGCATTAAATACTAAATAGGCCCAATATTTTCTAATAATATTGACTAATTATTGTACTGTTATGCTTGTGAAATTATATACACAGGAGTTGTTCATCATTGTTGATGTGTGAGGTCTGTTTGCATTGAGCAGGAAGCACCCGGAGATTCCTCATGAAATATGGATGAAACTGTACTGCACCTCCTTAAGACTCAGCATCTATTAGTAATGATGAGTGGGGTATGAGATCATAAACATATGTGCAGTTTTCTATATGAAATATTCAGTATCAGGTGGATGCATTCAAGCTGTTTATTCTGATGCACCTTTACAGATTTATTTATTAGTGGAAAATTTTAGACTTTGACTAAAAAACTATTGATTTAAGTGTTTAAAATAGTCACTATAGTCTAAATATCTCAAGTTGCGGTGAAATGGTTTATAATAAATAGGTTAATTTACATATTGCACAATATTACTCCAACAGACGTCTTATTTAAACTTCTTTCACCTCATTCCTCATTTCACTTCATTCCTCTTCAGAGAGTGTGGGACAGATTTGGCAGTATGAATACAAAATGACAGTATGAAACCTTGAAATGTAACTTTATTTTTTTCAGGAAAATCAATATAGGCTAATATTTTTTTGTACAATAATATTTGTTTATTTTATGTAAATTCTGAGGGGATTTTATGTATATGGAATATTGCTACAATTTTTATAAGCTTTTTTTTTCATCCCTTCATTGCTGTGTTTTTTAAGGTAGGCTACCAAGTGTTTTTTCGACCCTGCATGATATCCACATCTACGGTGGTCCAGTAGTGCACAACACAACAAAATGTAAAAAGCAAACATAAGTTTACAACACAACAAAATAAGCCACAACACATCGGAAGATGTACAACACAACGAAATAAAGCCGCAACACATTTAGTCAGCCGCCTGGAGCACAGCTTATTAAGCAATCATGATTTATTTATTTAACATGCATCCAAATCGGGTTATTGCGGGAACTTTTGCCTCATGTAGGCTACACAAGTCATTTAGACATTTGCAACAGTTTATTTTTTTTACACAAAGTTTAATTTTACACGATCAATCTGTTTTGCAGTTCCTGACTCTGTTGTTTTCGCTTGCAAATTGCTGTTCAGGCTTGCAGTGCTTTTGGCCGTATGTGGAGATAAACGTGCCAAAAGTGCCGACATATTCTTCAAAAATATATATTTTTGTGTTCAGCAGAAGAAATAAATGTATTCAGATTTTAAACAACTTGAGGGCGAGTGAATGATGACAGGATTTTCATTTTTGGTTGAACTGTCCCTTTAAGAGATTTATTCTTGGCGTCAGGCGCGCGCATAGCAACCAACATGGCGACGGTGAAGCTTCACGGTAGAGAGGACAGATTAGCTGGCAGCTAGCAAAACAGCTGTGAAAGATGATAACTGTGAAAATAAGTGTATGGAGTATTTTTATATGTCTGTAATACCTCATGCGTTCATATGAACGTTTAATGTGATGATTTCCGGTGAAACACGAGTTTTTTTAGTATGAGACTCCAGCCAGAGTTTTTCATCATGGACACTAAACCAGGTAACTGTTAGTGCTAACGTTAATTTAACGTTAAATGATCATTAGCCTAGTACAATATAATTATTTGGCCAAACACAGACGTTTATAAACTCTTTATTTATGTTTATAGCATCTCATTTTAAGAGAAAACACACTAAAGTAACATTATACAAAAAGTTACCGTGGTTTTTTACTGTAATGCCATGTATTTGGACATGATATTGTGTTAATACCATAGTGTTTTGGATATGTACCATGGTAAAATCAAAGTACCATGGCAATGCCATCTGACACCATTTGATTAGTTGTTTTCTGATTGTGATTGTACCAGTAAACAATCTAATGTTAGGGGTAATGTATAAATTAATAGCTCAAATGTTCATCTTTTAGGGTTCTGTTTTGGTTCATCTGGCAAACTGATGAATCAGTACATGATTAAAGACCACATGGTTTCACATTACAGAAAGCTGTATTCAGCCAAAGGTAAGTTTCTAATTCAAATACATGCAAGTTTTTTTATATATTTATCATAAAGGCAATGTCTAGAGGAAAATGTTTAGTTTTTGGGAGTTTTCCTTTGTTTGATTCCTGTCTTCTTTTATATAATATATATATACCACCCACTTACTTTGTTTTCTTTTAGCTGCTGTGGACTGTTCAGTGCCTAAAAGCTTGCATAGCAATCTCAAATGTAAGAGAAAGTCCCATATTACCAATCTACTTCATTTGAATAATGAAGTAAATAAATTTTTTAAATATATATTTAATTGTATTTATATATATTATATGCGTGTGTGTGTGTGTGCGCGTGCACCCTTCTTTGTATATATATACACACACACACACACACACACACGCACTCACACATATATATTATACATATATATATATATATATATATACAGTATATATATATATATATGCATATTATAAACAAACTTTTATGTTAGATGTGATTAATCAATTTGACAGCAGCACTAATATATATATATATATATATATATATATATGTGTGTGTGTGTGTGTGTGTGTGTGTGTGTGTACAGAAAAACACACATACATATATTAGGGCTGTCAAATCGATTCATCGGATCTAACATGAAAGTTTGTGTTTATTTAATATGTGTGTGTGTAGATACGTATAGGTATATAATGTATGTAAATAAAATATTTAATGTAATGAATAAAATATTTAATGTAATTTATTAAATAAAATATATTTAATATTGTGTCTAACCAGATATAAATTAATATACTAGTATCTCATTCATTACATTCTTTATAATTTTTTTCTATGATTTTTTAATTTGTAGATGTTGATCAAAAGCGGCGTGAGCAGTTAAGGAAAGACGCTGGAAGGCAGTCGAGAAGATCTGATTCCCAGAGGAGCACGAGGATAAACTCAAGAACCTCCTGTTCTTCTAAGAATGTGAGTTAACGTCTTGTGCTTCATTATATAACGTTGCTTGGCAGAAACTGTGTTCACAACTGTAGTTTCCTCATTGTTTCCAGAGCAGACCGTCCGTTCAGGGTGGCGATGGTGCCTATCACTACCTGGACCAATCGCTGACGTCATCGCCCAGGATCAGCACCTCGTTTCATTCCAAACAAATTGTATATCCATCCCAAACATCTGGAACCCCTGCGAACCACTTCCGATCTGCCTCCGAGCTGAGTTCCCTGAGCCCACACCCTCAATGGCAGGACGCAGGCCCGTCCTGTGCCACGTCTGCCAGTCAGAGAGGGTTTAAAAGCTTTCAGGATCCCACACAGAAGACCTACAGCGGTGACGTCCTGCTGAAACACTCTCAGCGCTTCACTCCGGAGAAACCCTTCACTCCGAGAACGCTGAAATCACACCACCAGTCCACACTGTTACAGTATCGATATTACACTCCTCCACGGAGGAAAGTGGTCGAGGAGAAGCCGTCCTCTATCGGGCAGGAGACGCGCCACCGGAGGTGTGAACACTGACACTGAAGGAGCTGTTGTGTGTGATGTAAAATGCCCATCTGATGGTATAACAGTGTTTTTTCTGTTGTCTGCAGCACACGGCCCAAACGAGGCTTTTCTCCACAGCTCGAGTCGCACCAGGCAAGTCTGAAGGACACGTTTGGCAAAATATCATAATTTACTTTCTGATTGACATTCTTTGCTAATTTATGTACATAACTATCTATCTATCTATCTATCTATCCATCTATCCATCTATATATCTATATAGACCATCTATCCATCTATATATCTACATCCATCTCACACACCTTTTCATCCATCCGTCCATCTCTTTTATTTAAGTTGACATGGATAGTTATTGAAAAGCATCATCACAAATATTCCTCCTTCAGTTGTGTTTAAAAGCATCCCAGAATGCACCTGATTAAGTTATTTTATTAATGTCCGTGGTGAGCTTAAATTTTAACAAAGAAAAGCTCAAATATAAACACACTGGCGTCTCGTTAAATATTTCGCTTTTTTTGTCCTTTTGCAGACATTTGCTCTTGATCACGAGTGGTCGGATGAAGAATCATTTAGACATCATGGCAAGACAAACAGGTTTAAGGACAGTGATTTTCTTCTCTCGTCTTCCAGGTAAAAGATTCTGTATATAACACAAATGCCACATGTTTTTATAATATATATATATATATACAGTGCTATGCATTAAGTTTAGACACTCATGCTAAAGTTGCCTAAAAAGAGGAATAAAAAATCATCTTTTGGAAATTGATCTTAATGCCTTAATTAAAAAAAATTGGAAAAATCCAACCTTTAAGGACACCAATTTTCTTTGTGAATGAATAATTTCTTTGTAAATAAATAAATGTTCTTCCTTAAAATACAGCGGGCGTAAGTCAGGACACCCCTATGTTAAATCCCCATAGAGGCAGCAGATTTTTATTTTTAAAGGCCAGTTGTTTCATGGATCCGGGAAACTATGCATCCTGATAAAGTTCCCTTGGCCTTCCCTTATTAAAATATCCCACATCGTCACACACCCTTCACCACACTGAGAGTTCTGCATGGGGGATTTTCCTTAAGATCATCTCTCAATGCACATCAAACCAGCTATTAGGCTAACTGAAATAAAACCATGCCAATCTCTTGGTATGGTGAATATAAAAAAAAAGTAATGAGCTCACCAAAACAGTATGAGACAGATGTTTGTTATATATTTACCGGCTTTTTTCGTTTGCATTTTTACACATTTATACATAAGAGAAAATACTCTTTCTTTTGTTTCAGGGTTTCACCAGAAGGCATGAGATCCCCCATAATGAGTAAAGTTTCAGCAGAGTGAGTGTCATGTATTAGACCGCTGAAATATTTCTCTAATGTGGCATTTAAACAGCTAATATCCCACTTAATATTGTTAAAGGGGACCTATTATGCTCTTTGACAAAGTTTTGTTTTTGTTTTTTTATATAATAAAATAATATAATTATAACAATCAATTGTATTTTCAGTTTATTCATGTTCCTGTGTCACTCTGTGGACTTTCTGAACTTGTTCTTTTCGCCAGGGAGGAAGAATTGATGTACCTGGAGTTCATTACGGACGTGACGAATGACATCCTAACTCAGGGCCTTTACTCTGACAGGTGTGTGGGATCTTTTTAATGCATGGAGGCCAATTGCAAGGCATTTTTTTGTGTCACTTTTTGTTTCTTATCAGTCTAACATTCCTTACAGGGTACTGACGAGACTGTTTGAACGGCACATTGATATGAACAGACATCGATTAGATGAGGTGAGGGTTTTGAATTTTACATTTATTTTACCTTTAGTCTGATGCTTTTATATAAAGTGATTTAAAATGAGGAAAAGTACAAACAGTTTCCTCATTGTTTTTTTGTTTTTTTTTATATATGTATTAATATTTTTAAAGTATGTAATGTAGTAATGCAAGCATGCATTAAATTGATCAAAAGTGACAGTAAAGACCTTTATAATGTTACAAAAGATTAGTCACAGTTACAAAAAAAGCAACTGTTTTCAACACTGATAATAATCAGAAATGTTTTTTTGAGCATTAAATCATCATATTAGAGTGATTTGTGAAGGATCATGTGACACTGAAGACTGGAGTAATGATGCTGAAAATTCAGCTTTGATCACAGAAATAAAATACATTTGAACATATATTCACATAGAAACAGCTATTTTAAATTGTAATAATATTTCACAATATTACTGTTTTTTTATTGTGTTTCTGATCAAATAAATGCAGAAAACTGATGACTTATTTGCAAGCACTTATGACACTCAATACCAAGTGTTTTTTTTTAACCAATCACCCGAGTTGTAGGTGTCACATGACCATCCACTGAATTGTGTGACAGTCAATCACTGTTTGCGGATATCGAAGAAATGTATGAGAAGTGCCTGAATCATACCTCTGTGACTTCTCTTATAAAACAATATTTTGTTTCAGTGTGAACTCAAAATAGATCAATCCAAAAGGCATGTTTACGAGCAAACACGTTGAAGGTTATCCAGTAGGCTGTCGATTCATTAAATGATAAGCCACAAAAGCAGTTTATTCAGTGTAGTGAAGCCTCTCCTCCGTTGACATGCATTAAATAAACTGAATCTGGTCTCCTTCTCTGCGTGTCACAGCATTGTGCTTTTTTAATTCTAACTTTAAAGGGTTAGTTCACCCAAAAATAAAAATTCTGTCAGTAATTACTCGCCCTCATGTTGTTCAAACCCCGTAAGACTTTCGTTCATTTTCAGAACACAAATGAAGATATTTCTGATTAAATCTGAGAGCTGGATCACTCCTCCAGAAAAGTTATTAAAGACATCGTTAAAATAGTCCAAGCGACTACAATGGCTCAATCTTAAGTTTATCAAGCGACGAGAATACTTTTTGTGCGCAAAAAAAACTTTATTCAACTATTAGTTTCCTTCTCTGTGGGCCTCGAGTGAGTTCACGTAGTGTAACAGCGCAGCGCTTATTTGAGTGATTTTATTTTTAGTATTTTAGTAACAAGGCAGGTGTGAATACACCCTAAGGAAGGTCTTTATACACCACTGAAAACATATTACACAATACACCTTTAAAGCGGCTTTTGATCAGAACTCCTTCCTCACCCTCACAGCCGTCCATCTCTCTAATATTCCCAACAGAACAAAATGCGGCTCTTTCTAGACAATCTGCAGAAGGACCTGCGAAGTCCTCCCGCTGCCTCCATCCCATCTCTGGGCGCGGAGGACAAACGTCTGCCTTCAGATGATGTTGATCATCCTCTTCATAACGAGGCCCGAGGACAGATGGAGGACATCAGTCCTGCTGTAGCGTCCACACCTGTACACCACAGCCTGGACGAGGAGTTCCTGAGCGATAATGAACATCTCACCTGTGCTGGTGAAAGCCCCAGGAACGAAGTGTTAGAACAGGTCGATGAACTTGGGAAGATCATGGCCGAGTCGTTGAGTGTGTCAGAGACGAACGACCCAGAGCAAACGACAGGCCACATCAGTGACAATGAGTTCTAAGTCACTTTGTTCAGTGTTAACATTTGCAGAAGCACAATGCTCTTTCTTTTTAGACACTGTAACTCTTTCTGTAGAATATCAGGTTTAACTTTTTTTTTTTTTTTTTATGTTATGAAAGGAAAAAACAGTGTGTGTTCTAGGAATCGATTGCCATTACAGTATTTTCAGCATGTTATGTGCAGCATTCAGTATTTCCTGATTTTTTTTCTGCTCATAATGTGGTTTATTGTTTATGTAGTTATTCAAAACTCATGCTGTGACTTTTACTTGAGTGTTTTAGTGTGTATTCATATTCAGTGATATACTTGATACAGCAGATTTTTATTTAAACTTTGAAAGATGTTCATCTTTATAGCTTTTGTATTTGTTACACACACACACACACACACACACACAAACTCTCTCTCTCACACACACACACAAACTTTCTCTCTCTCACTCACACACATCAATAACTAGAGGTCAGTCTACATTTGTTTGAGTTTACAATGCACATAAAAAAATTGCAGTATTCATATAGAATGCTTTAGTAAACACAATAAAGCTGAAGCTGTTGTTAAAGTGACCACGAGTGGCTTAAACAGTTGTGTGTACTTTAAATACTTGTTACACTGAAATACACAATATAATGTATACTGTTAGCTTTCTTTTAGCAGCTGTTCATTTAATTGTCTCTTGAGTGTTTTGCTTTTTTAACTACTGAGAAATGAAAAACTGTTACATATGTATTTTTATATTTCAGATGACTTTTACAGACTACTGTATTTTTGTTGCATGGAATAGCCAATAGATAATTAAATGCTTTAAATTTGCAATCACATCTGGTTCATGTTTATTGTCCATGAGAATGAAATCGCATAGGTGTTCACTAACTTCAGTTAAATGCTCTCTAAAATGTTTAACAGATAACACTGTTTTATTACAGACCCGTAAAAGATGATAAAGTCTTGTTTATCACTGCGAAACCGCCTTCCAGAAAACACACATTGCAATTATTCACATGGCTTTACAGCAGCTGCTCTCATTCCACGCATTCCACGCACCTGACGTAACGGGCGCCCTGTATCGAGGCGCAGCACTATTGTTCAATTTATTAATCTTATCTAAATTTTCAATCAAATCTGATCGTATCTTGCTTCACCAAAAAAAATCAAAAATGAATTTAAACTTGTTCCCCATCAAAAACAGTCCTCGTGGATGTGTTGAAATTGGGGGGAAAAGCGTCCAGACTTCATGGATGCGACAGAAAATAGAGCCGCGGATGATTATGATCCCGGTCACCTTTCCTTTGGTATTCCGAGCGGATGTGACGCAGCAGCAGGAGTGTGACCCGAGGAACCTCAAACATGCGTCAATCCCGAAAAAATAAACCACCAAATATCGGATTATTATTTTAAACCGTAATTCATACGCCAAAAACTATCCATGCTATAAATTAAGGATATAATAAATCAGATAATCCAGCAGGTAAGAGGCAAAGAGCCGTTTAAACTCTTCTTTTTCAGTTTTACTCAAAAGTGTTAGCAGTGTTAGCCAGCGCGCGCTCTTAAAGTCTTCATTTACGATAAAACTCAAGACATCTCAATAAATCACATGTATTTAGACGTCCAAATGTGTGTTTGGAGACTTTGTCGTCTTATTTAACGAAGTGTAGAAGTCCAGTTTGGATGCGTGCGGTTTTGCGGTCACTTGTTGCTCCAAAAGTTAGTCAGACATTTTTGGTGTTTGTTTATTTTTCGCAAATGCCAAAAAACTCATCTATTTTAATTAAAGGGCGAATGATTAAGAGCGTTGATGTACTTTTATAATGTAAAGTGCTTATTTTTTTACAGATTCGGGGGGTTTAAAAGCCTAAATCACGCTCTGTTAGTGTTTTGTTTATGTTGTTGTTGTTTTCAGTGTCGTCAATAGATGTTTATAATAGTTATATTTTTTTTATAAATGGTTAACTTTATTAATAATATAATATTTCGAAATATTATGATTGTATATTTGCATAATGGTGCATATATTTTTTGACTGATTGGTTCATGACTAACGTTATACAAATGATGTTATTGATCTCACTTATGAGTCAGGTTTTGAGTTGCGACTGACTTCTGTATGACAGCTTGTGCACATGCCTCATGTTATCTGTGTACATTTGATTCATGTCATGCTTCTATAATCAGTTTTAATAAATGCACTATACCTATAGCGGTTCTCAGCCTGTTTGACTTCAAGAAACAGATTTTAAATCACACTAAAGCAACAACAATCTCCCTAACATCAAACATATGTGTAATATTAAGCAATCCATGACATGGCATTTTATAAATGCATAAACAACCACAGAAGTGTTGTTTACGTAACAAGCACTGATATTAGTATTATTACAGATGGGATTTCAAGTGACAGATGAATATGGGTTCAAACAATAAAGTGTTTTCTCATCCTTTGTAAAATTAGATCTTTTGCTATCCCAACTATGCATGATTAGTTGCATTTTTATTATTTTTGCATTGTTTTTTGCCTTTTCTGTGACCCACCGCTGAGCAGATAAACACTGCTATCACTCTAAGCGGTCATTGCTAATCTGTTTTGCTGTGGTTTGTCTTTATCCAGGGACTCATGTGTTTGTCTTGTGGAGCCCTGTATAATCCAGCACCTCTCCATGGATTAAGCACGGAGAAAAGCTGAATCAAATCATTCTGCTCGAGGAAGGTTGCGGCACCGGTTCAACATGCCCCTTCCGTTCGGATTAAAACTCAAGAGAACCAGAAGATACACGGTGTCCAGCAAAAGCTGCCTGGTTACTCGCATACAGCTGCTCAACGGTGAATATGTGGAGTTCACGCTTTCGGTGGAGAGCACGGGCCAGGAATGTCTCGAGGCAGTTGCGCAGAGACTCGAGTTACGCGAGGTAGGCTGGCCGTCCTCTGGCTACTAAGACATCAACTTGGTTTAATCTGGTCGAAATCACCTTAACACACCATGGGCGTGTGTTTATTTTAGCTCGCTGGTGCCGTCTGGAGTCTAGGCTATTCTAGGACTGCAACCAAAATGCTGTCAAACACCCTAAATGCATGTGTGCCAAGAATTCAGCCTGGACTAAGTGCACTTCGTTTGTATGCAGTCATTTGCTCTTGTGTTTTCCACCCAAAGTCAGATTATTATATCGCTATAGATCGCAACATATTTTCAAACATGAGTATCGCCTAGTGCGTAAAGTGTGTTTAGTAGCCTAACGTTCACTCGTACAGTGATTTAATAAGTAGCTACTATTTGTGTGGTTGCAGGAAAAATGCCTTATTATATTTTAGAGGATTGATATTAAAGCAGAATTAGAATTAAGACAAAATATCATGTCCAGTTCAGCATCAAGATTGTATAAATACATCGGTTAAAGTGTATGTTTTAGGGTCAACCGTTTCATTTCAGATTTGGTAACACTTTACAATGAGATTGCATTAGTTAACATGAACTAACAATGAAAAACACTTCTAAAGCATTCATTAATCTTTGTTAATGTTAATTTCAGCATGTACTTATACATTAAAATTAGGGGTGCACCGATATAAGCATTTTGGCTGATAGCGAGAACCGATAATTCTTTATATTTGAAGCCGATAAATCCACATTTTTGTATCGTTTTTGAGAGCCTGATTACAAAAACAGAAGTCTCACCATTAAAAGCCATGTCCTAAACACACAATTATAATGGTCTCATTATAAGTTCATGTAGTCTATATGTCTGCACATGTTGCACTGAACTGTATTTTCCTTTTTTGAAGTGATCCCCCAATAATTTCAAGCATTTCAAATGCATAATGTTGAAAAGTGCGCATCTGAAGTGTCTCAGCTTTTAGCTTCTCTACATAGTGATCTTCCTCAAAGCTTTGAGAGCATTTCCAGTTTCTGAAGTTAAGCATGTGAATGTCCGCCAGCCTGTTGTTTCTCATGAGTAAAAGAGCAATCAGTGAAATTCTGTTCATTCCCCAGATAACATACTTCAGCCTCTGGTATTACAACAAACAAAACCAGCAGAGATGGATTGATTTGGAGAAGCCGCTGAAGAAACAGCTTGACAAGTACGGGCTGGAGCCGACCGTTTACTTTGGGGTGGTTTTCTACGTGTCGACTGTCACCCAGTTACAACAAGAGATAACCAGGTTAAGGACAAGAATATGTCTGAAAATGATCACGTCAGTGCCGTTACAGCGCTTTTACTCACTTCCGGTTTGTTTTCCGTGCAGATATCAGTATTATCTCCAGCTGAAGAAAGACGTTCTGGAGGGGAAGATCCCATGCTCCATTGAGCAAGCCATCCATTTGGCCAGCTTGGCTGTGCAAGGTATTTTTTATGATATTATGTTTGGCATTTCAGGTATTTGAATGTACTGAGATATCAGAATTGATGCAGGTCTAATGCGTCACTGCCCCCGTTTCCAGATGATTTAGTGATCGTTAATCTTTTGTGTGGGGCATTTGTAATATTAATATTCTTTTCGGTTGGGTCCATTCAGTTGGGCTTTAAAGGAGTAGCTCCCTCAAAGAGGAAACTCCTGTCATCACTCATATCAGTGAAAACATAGAGTGATTGTGGTGGAGTTCGTCAAAAGTTTGAAATGATTAAGATTTATTCATGTTTTTGAAAGAAGTCTCTTCTCCCCACCAAGGCTGCATTTATTTGATCATAAATACAGTAAAAGCAGTGTTACATTTTAAAATAACTGTTTTGTTTGAATATATAGTGAAGTGTAATTTATTCCTGTGATCAAAGCTGAATTTTCAGCATCATTACGCCAGTCTTCAGTGTCACATGATCCTTCAGAAATTATTTTAATATGATGATTTGCTGCTCAATTATTTTTTTAAGACTTTTTTTTTTTTAGGATTCTTTGAGTGAATAGAAGTTCAATGTACAGCATGTAACAGAAACAGAGATGTATTTACTCTCACTTTTGATCAATTTTAATATGTCCTTACTGAACTAAATTGATTTATTTTTCTTCTATTTAAAAAAAATAATAATGGTAGTATAATATGAAGTAGCACGACTGTTTTCAACATTGATTATAATCGTAAATGTTTCTTGAGCATCAAATCATCATAGAGTGATTTCTGAAGGATCATGTGACCCTGAAGACTGAAGTAATGATGCTGAAAAAATTCAGCTTTGATCACAGGAATAAATTACATTTTAACATATATTCACATATCAACAGCTATTTTAAGTTGTAATGATATTTCACAATTTTTACTGTATTTTTGATCAATTAAATTCAGGCCTGGTAAATGCAGAAGAGACTTCTTTCAAAAAAATCATTATTATTCCAAAGTCATATTTAGGTATTCGGCCCACTAAAAATCTTGTCCTTTTTTATATAATGTGCAAGATGTTTTGAGACTCAATCATAACTTGATGTTGCAAGAGAACATTTGCTTTAACATTCCTAAGATAGCGCTTGGCCAGTGTCTGGTTCACGGGTTCAGATACTCCATCATGAAGGTACGGTTTTATATTTCTACAGGCTGTAAGTCTAGAAAATCAGAGCACCATTTATCAAGCGTTGCTGCCAGGCTCGAGCTTTAGCATTTACCCAACACAAGAGTCTCGTTCGCTGATATATCCGGCAGCACCACCTACATTGGAACTGACATCACTCACTGTCACAACCAGATAAACAAATCATGTCCCGACTGTATTTGCACTGTCAAGCGGCCTTTGTCTTCACTTGGTTTGTGTCATTTCGATGAGGCCAGAGTTATTTTTGTGCACCAGCATTGCTGTGTAAGAGGGTTCACGCGATGGAGATGCTTCGGATTGTCGGCATAGCCGTGAACATTTCTAACGGGCTGATTAGACATGCTGTTAATGTTGAACTACTACTGTTGCAAAGGCTAAATCGATTCCTTGTTAGATCGATAGTTAGAAGGCTAGATCGATTTCCATGACAAAACGTCTCTCAGCTTTTCTAAATTTAGATGTGCTATTGCCATGAATGTTGAAGATGATTTTGCAATATTGTGGGCTCACATTTGATCTAGCTCATAACTGAGTGAGTCTTCATTAATAAGATCCAATAAAATAATGATGAACAAATCACAAAATAAACTTCTGATTTAATTGCTGTTTTTGATTAGTCAAACATCTCTATTACTAGATGGGATTAGAGATGTTTATAAATCCTTAATAATAAGTATTAAACTCGTGCATCTTCAGATAATGTCTGTGTTATTTTAGTATCATTGAGATACTATTAAAGTTTTTATTAATATTTTGAATTAGTTTTTGTTTTTATGTTTTCTTATTTCATTTTAATTTAGTTGTTTTTTTTAATGTCTATATAGTTCTTAATCTTTTTTGATCAGAAATGTTCTTGACATGAGAAATGTTATGTTAAAATAAGTGTAACTTTAATAAAGGAATATTTTTATTTTTATTTCAGTTAACGTTCAATAACCCTAGATAATGTACATTTAGTTAACTGAAATATTAATTTATTGATATTAAAGAATCAGTGTCATGTTTACATTATAGTTGTGGGATTTTTTTTATTTGAAAACTAATCATAAGTTTGTCCATTGCTTCTAGCTGACCTAGGAGACTTCAATCGATATGACTCCCAGGACTTCCTCCAGAAAATTGTGCTGTTTCCAATGGTGAGTAATCATTGAACATTTCAGTCTCTTTTCCTGATTTAAAAACTGCAGGATATTTCATAAGCTTGTTCATTCTCTCTGTTTCTCCTCTTTCCTCAGCCATGGATCCAGGACGAGAGGGTTGTGGAGGAGGCCACTCAAAAAGTCGGCATGCTCTATCAAAACTATCGGTGAGAGGCTGTAGTCATCTGCGAAATGTGCTTGTTTTCCCGTTTGGAAAAGACTGAGATAGTTCCCCACTGTTTAAGGGAGGTTCAGGCTACGTTTACACTTGGCCGGCTGTTTTCATAAACGGACATTGCACCCACTCTGTTTTCAGAAATAACATTGTGCACACCTGTCAGTTTTCAGAAAAGTGTTCATTTACACAAACCCGTGTATATATGCTGTCAAGAGCTTGCCATACCTGTAGGTGGCAGTGTAACGAGAAGCTCAAGCCCACGTTAGCCAATCAGAATCCCGAAAATAGAAACAACACCTCGACATAATAGAGCAGCTGTATTTGCAAATGCATCTATGATCACCAGAGACAAATATTAAATAATTAAAACCTGTAGGTGGCAGTGTAACGAGAAGCTCAGAATCCCGAAAATAGCAACAACAGCTCCTCGACATAATAGACCTTTCACGCAACTTTAGTATTTGTGACTGGAAATATGCAATCGTCGTGGAAATCTTCTTCCTCACCGGTCAAAACAAACGGCGCAAGCAACGAGCAAGAGTTATTGTAGCGTACCGGGATGTTTTTGTTATTCCCAAAAGCAGCCATATCTGTTTTTTCATTCCTTCCCTCAGTTCCCTGTTAATGATGAAGTGCGACGGAAATGCATTCAGGCTATCCGGCGGGATGTTATCTTTTCTCCTTCTCATATCACCGTTCACTAATGCGCCTGTTCAAGTTCAACTTTATTAAGATCTCTTTCGGGCGATTTGCATGCAGCGTAGTAGACACGTAAAATATACACCACAATATAAAACAAAATATACCTATAGAGCAGCTGTATTTGCAAATGCAAACAGAGGAAAATGGTTTGCTCCAACATAAATGCGACTGCTACTCTGAATGCGTCCATGATCACCAAAGCCAAATGAAGATGTAAACATAGGTCGCACTTTTGACAGTGCAAGGTCTGTCGCATCTGTGACGTCGGCGGTTTTTATCAGTTTACATGCAAATGAAGTTTTCCAAAATCTCCACTTTGGCTGGAGTTTTTAGAAAGAATCGTTTTCAGAGGCGAATTCTCCATTTGCTGTAAATGAAGGGCACAAACGAAGGGAAATGTCTCAGTTTTTCTAAATAACCATGTACGTGTACACGGGGCCTCAGTTAGGAGTCTTCATGATTATCAGATGTGTTCAGATGGTACTTGTTAAAGGATTTCAAAGGCAGCCGTCAAACGCCTGACATGACTTATGAGCAGTGCTTTGGACTCAGAGCACCATAAATGCTCTTGGCTTTCCTGCTAAAGTTTTGTTTTGAAAGATCCTTCAGAGCAGATTTGCATGCGTTCAACACATTAGGTCTGGGACATGTATTGAAATATTTGCAAATATTGTCCTACTAAGATTCACAATCCTTCAAGAGCATTACAAAAGATGTTTTAAGTAGGGCTGTCAAGCAATACACATTTTTTTTATAATAAATGAATTCCATTTTAATTAATTTCACATCATAATTTGAGGAAATTTCTTATCCAAATTTAAAGTCATTATTGTGTTAAATGAGATGGGATCAAATAGACATTACAAAAAAGTATATAAAGAAATAGTTTATTTGATTCAACACAGGGTTTTAGGCTTTTAGGCCATGATTTTTTCCCAGAGGCTGCATCTGAATTTGTATTTAGATATGTTTACAGACCGTTTATTGCGGATCAGTGGTGGCATGAATTAATTTACACTGCAATTACAACTGCACAAATAATGCCATGAGATTAAATGGGTATTAAACGGATAATTAATTTTACTCGCCCTCGTGTCGTTTCAAACCTGTATGACTCTCTTTCTTTTGTGGAACATAAATAAGATAGTTTGGGAAATGTCTCAGTATTGTTTTGTTTTATTGTTCATACAGTGGAAGTCTTTTGGTTACCAACATTCTTCAAACGGCTGATTCATTCAGGAATGAAGTAAATCGCTTTCTTTATAAATGGGCCATTGGTTCACCCGATTCTTTCAAACCTGGATTTCATTCAGAAATGAACTTTTATGAACTTATTTATTGAACTGGTGTATACAATCAGTATCACATTTGTACTTGTGATATTTGGGACAAAAAATGGCATCTCATGCAGCTGAAATATATTTTACCGCGTCTTGTAATAAATGTATGTGAGCATTGCAGTCCTCTGACATTGTTTGTTGTGTAATGCACCATAAGAATGAGGAAGAGCCTGATAATAGCGATCAGATGACCGCAACATTGTTGAATGTGATCTTTGTGCTGTAGTGTGTCAGAGCTGATGGTGTGTGTGTGTGTGTGTGTGTGTTGTTTCCCAGAGGTCTTTCTGCTCCAGAGGCGGAGTTACTCTACATGCAGAAGGTGGAGAAGATGGAGGGATACGGGGAGGAGAGTGTCCAGGCGAAGGTAAATCGACAAATCAGAGCCCATATTTGTTTTGTGCCAAACATGCACAGGAATATAAATCTGTTTAGTTAGAAAATATTCAGGTTACCTCAAAATATTCCCTTGACACATTTTGCAATATGCAGTTCTAATGTTGTCAAAACAAGAAATATAACAAGGGCTGATGAATAACAGCACAAAATAAATGCATACCTTAAAGGATTAGTTCACTTTTAAAAAAACTTTGATAATTTCCTCCCCCCATGTCATCCAACATGTCCATGTGTTTCTTTCTTCAGTCGAAAAGAAATGAAGGTTTTTGATGAAAACATTCCAGGATTTTTCTCCATATAATGGACTTCAACAGGACCCAAACGGTTCAAGGTCCAAATGACAGTTTCAGTGCAGCTTCAAAGGGCTTTAAACGACACCAGACGATGAATAAGGGTCTTATCTAGACAAACCATCGGCATTTCACAAATAAATAAAAAAGGTTACGTTTTCTAAGCACAAATGCTCGCCTTGCTCTGTTCTGTGATGCGCGTTCGTGACTCACGTAATACACAATTACGTTGAAAAGGTCACGCGTCGGCGGAAGTACCGAGTCAGTGTTTACGAATGTGAGGAAGGAGGACCATATACACATATTCAAATGTCTTTGTGTTAGTTTATCGTTTAAATGCCCATTTCGTGTGCGTATCCTGGGTGTTTTAATATTAAAAAGGCTAAAAGAACATTTTCGTCAGGACAGAAGCGTGACCTTTTCAACGTTATTACGTATTACGTGAGTCACGAACGCGCATCACAGAACAGAGCAAGGCGAGCATTTGTGCTTATAAAACTGAAACTTTTTTATTTATTTGTGAAATGCCGATGGTTTGTCTAGATAAGACCCTTATTCATCGTCTGGTGTCGTTTAAAGCCCTTTGAAGCTGCACTGAAACTGTCATTTGGACCTTGAACCGTTTGGGTCCTGTTGAAGTCCATTATATGGAGAAAAATCCTGGAATGTTTTCATCAAAAACCTTCATTTAAATAAATGCATGCCTTAAAGGGTTAGTTCATCCAAAAATGATGTCATGTCGCTGACACTTTATTTTATGGTGTCCTTGTTACATATGTTACATGTACTTACCGTAGTAATAACAGTAAATTATGCATAATTACATGAAACTAACCCTCAACCTAAACCTAATCCTACCCTATCCCTGTAGTAAGTACATGTAGTTACTTAATATTACTCTGTACTTAAATATATAATTACACTGTAACAAGGACACCTTAAAATAAAGTGTAACCGTCATGTCTCATGTCGTTCCAAACCTGTAAGACTTTCATTCATCTTCGAAATATATTTTTCAATTGAATCTGAGATATTTCTGTCCCTCCATTGAAAGTCTGTTCACCCATAATTCTGACGCTTCAAAACGTTCATAAAGAGATTGTCAAATCAAGTAATCTTTATTTATACTTTTTTATTTAGGGCTGTCAAATGATTAATCACGATTAATCGCATCCAAAATAAAAGTTTGTGTTTACATAATAAATGTGTGTGTACTGTGTATAATTATTATATATATATAAATACATACACATGCTTGTATATATTTAAGAAATATTTGCATGTAAATACTATATATAGATTTATATATAATTTATATTATATATAAATAACACATTTTTCTTAAATATATAAATGCACGTGTGTGTACTTATATATACAAAATAATTTTACACAGTACAAACACATTTATTATGTAAACACAAACTTTTATTTTGGATGCGATTAATCGTGATTAATCATTGACAGCCCTAATTTATACGCTTTATACAATTCCGATTTTCAGCTTTGAAATATAAAGTAAATCCATATGAATGGAGCGGTTTTAATACAAGTTTTCTGAAGAGACACGATGGCTTTATATGATGAAGAATGAACCTCATTGGTTCTCATGCTTGAGCTTCTGTGACCAAATTTTAATGCATTATGTATGTTGTTCATTGTTTATGTGTGAATAAAAGTTTAAATTAAATGTTCATCATAAAGCGATTGCGTCTCTTCAGAAGACTTGGATTAAACTACTTGATTCATATGAATTCATTATAGCATCTCTTTATGAACGTTTTGGGTGAATAGACTTTTATGGACACAAATCTCTCAGATTTTATTAAAAAATATCTTATTTTGTGTTTCAAAGATCTTGGTCTTATGGGTTTAGAACAACCTTAGGATGAGTAAATGATGACAGAAACGATCCCTTTAAGAATATAATTGTTTAATACAGAAACAGTTTAATTTAACAGTAAATTATGTGGAAGGAACTTCTGAAAAAATGTATTAGTGGTATTTGTCAAGCATCACGACACTATTACTCATACTTGATATTATTGATTTAAAACTACCCCTAAGTGTTCAACTCTGATATAAATCTGCTTGTCAAGAAAGATATGCTAAGTTTTTCTTCACACAAAATTGATCTAAATTGCATCAACTACAAAAAAGAATGGTTAATAATAATTTAAGCTATTGACAGCCATTTAAATGAATAAATATTTAATGCTACTGTATTTTAAGTTGTTCTTATTTCCGTGTGTTTGAACAGGACACTCAGAGCACAGATGTGATTATCGGCTCTTGTCAGGACGGCATTTTTGTCAAGCACAAAAATGGGAAAGCACCTCTCATGTTTCGGTATGTGTGCATGTATTTATTTTTAGTAAAAAAATATTATGTAGGTAAATATTGCTGTTAATTACAGTTTTTTTATATTGCTACATGTAAATAAATATGAGTAAATAATCTTTCTTGTGGTAATGTAGTGAAACAATGTGTGCAAAGCATTCCTTGATTACTGTAACTGGATTTATTTCTGCATTTTACTTTATTTTTTGATTGTCATCATGAACAATGGCTGGTTTAAAATTGTCTTTTTTTCTTTTTGAGGAACAAATCACTCTTTGTCAGAGCAAAATATAAATAAATTAATTAAATCTAGAGATTTATTTCAGATGTTGCCCAAAAGCCGTAACCTGTGCACTAATGCCCTAGTCCTCAAAAGGCTGTTTATCGTATGGTGTTTTTAGGTTGTGTATTGCTGTCATGTGTCTGACTCGAGCTCTTCATTGTTTCTGCAGGTGGAATGACATTAATAATATGACTCATAATAAGTCCTTCTTTGCCCTGGAGCTCGCCAACAAAGAAGACACAATCCAGTTCCAGACCGTAAGTCTGCATCTGCACCGTCTCAGATAGTTCAGAGGCTTTTCTTTGCCTGAAATAACTGGAAGACTTAATTAACCTGGAGTTATGATGGTTCCATAAAGTTATGGAGTTATGATGGTTCCATAAAGAAGCTTTAGCATCCATGGAACCTTTCAAATGCACAAAAGAAAAACTTTGTGTTTCACAATAAGAAACAAAGGCTCTTAACAAACCCCTTTTTGGAAACTTTATTTTTAAGAGTGAATCACAATAATGCCCATGTGTAAGTCCATTCATATTATTGAATAGATCTGTAGCTGGCCTTTAAGGAACGCCACTCATTTAGGCCGTGAAACACACAAGTCAATGTCCTAGCCTGATTTGATTTAGTAAAAATGTTCTGGCTCTGTTTCAGGAAGACATGGAGACGTCCAAATACGTGTGCAGAATGTGGTTGGCGCGACACAAGTTTTACAAAGTTAACAACAGCAGTTTGTAAGTTTGTGTGTTTTCTGTGGTGTGTTTCTTTTTGTTTGGGGTGCACTGATTTTGGCCAATACAATTTAAACAAAAAAAACATAGCCTTCATTTATCTCTTTCCTCTAAAAAATAGTTTTATTGGTGTAATGATGTGACTAAATACTCAGTCATTACTAGATTGGTTCTGTTGGTTGGATGTGAAACGGGACGACATTATTATGCACAGTAAAAAGAAAACATCGTAATTTAGGAAATCATTTAACCAATGTACACTACCATACAAAAGTTTGGGGTTGGTAAGATTATTCAATGTTTTTGAAAGTCTCTTCTGCTCACCAAGGCGGCATTTATTTGATTTAAAAAATATATATATATAAAAATTACATTTTTACAATTTGTAAAAATGTTCATTACAATTTAAAATAGCAGTTTTCTATGTGAATATTTATTCCTGTGATCAAAGCTGAATTGTCAGCATCATTACTCCAGTCTTCAGTGTCACATGATCCTTCAGAAATCACTCTAATATGCTGATTTAATGCTTAAGAAATATTTCTGATTGTTATCAGTGTTGAAAACATCTTTTATTGGCTGTTAAATCAGTGCATCTGTAGTTTTGTGTCTCTTTCTCTCGGTGGCTTCACCGCTGTCCGTTTACTGTCTCCAGAGAGCTGTCTGATGGCCCGAACTCTGAGGGCTCCCAGAGGTCCATTCTCTCTCTTTCATTTCCTCGCTTTCCAACCCTCTCGCGTCCCTCTGTGCCTGCTGACAAGGGGTGAGCGTTACTGCATCACTGCTCAGAGCCTTCTCATGCGCTACAGAGTGACGGGGAATTCCTGATAACTACCTTTTTCTGAACTTTATTTTTCTTTTAAAGGTTGTATCAGTGATTTCAGGCCCAAAAATAAATGTCTAATCTTTCCTAACGATCCGCTAGCTGCCCGCCCCATAAGCATGCCGTCCAAAAAAACACATCTCTGTAGGCTCTGAGATCTGCACACAAAAACAAATGGGTACACCACCACTCAAAACCAAAATAAACAGTGTTCCAACCAATCACCGACAGGGGCGGGTGTTGCTCCGACTTCGCGTCCAGCCGTGCACGAGCTCAAAACCTCACAACACCCGCCCCTGTCTGTGATTGGTTGAAACACTGTTTATTTTGGTTTTGAGTGGTGGTGTACCCATTTGTTTTGTGTGCAGATCTCAGAGCCTAGGCTGCCTACAGAGACGTGTTTTTTGGACGGCATGCTTATGGGGCGGGCAGCTAGCGGATCGTTAGGAAAGATTAGACATTTATTTTTGGGCCTGAAATCACTGATACAACCTTTAAAGGACAGGTTTGGTATTTTACACTTAAAGCCCTGTTTTAAGATCGTTTCTGATGAAATAGAACAGTTAAGATTGTAATGTGGACACATGCTGCTGGGCGAGAGTGTTGTGTTTCTGTGGTACACCCCCCCACCTCCACAATGGGTCACAGGTGCACTGGAACAATCCTTCATAAAACACATTAAACTTTAGTTTACAAAGACGTGAAACTCAGCGAGTGGTCTGGGGTGTTCACTGATAAGCTCACACAAAAATCACTGCAAAAGATGCTTTCCAACAGGTTTTATCGTAGTTTTTGTCCAACTCCATTGATATGTATATCTGTAGGGTAAGTGAGAAACACTGTTATAATACGAGGCAGAGTCTAATGGATATTAAAAAAAGCATCTTTTACAGCGATTTTTGTGTGAGCTTATCAGTGAACACCCCAGACCACTCGCTGAGTTTCACGTCTTTGTAAACTAAAGTTTAATGCGTTTTATGAAGGATTGTTCCAGTGCACCTGTGACCCATTGTGGAGGTGGGGGGGTGTACCACAGAAACCCAACACTCTCGCCCAGCAGCATGTGTCCACATTACAATCTGAACCGTTCTATTTCATCAGAAACGATCTTAAAACAGGGCTTTAAGTGTAAAATACCGAACTTGTCCTTTAAATCAAGATGAATTATAGACACTAACTCCTGGTTTCACAGACAAGGCTTTAGTCTAGTCCCAGACTAAAATGCATGTTTGAGGTGTTTTAACTGAAAGCAAGTTGCACTGTAAGATCTTAAAATATATCAGTGGTATTGTTTTGTCTCACACCAGTAATGTTTTTCTATGGCATGTTTATTTAAGCTACTTAAATGTCCTAATTGAACTGAGGCCTAATCATGTCTTAAAGGATTAGTTCACTTCAAAATGAAAAATGTCGTCATTTACTCACCGTCAAGTTGTTTCAAACCTGTGTGAGTCTCTTTCTTGAACACAAAAGAAGATATTTTGAAGAATGTCGATAACAAGTTGACGGACCCCATTGACTTCCATTGTTTATTTAGGGGTCCATAAACTCTCTGGTTATCGACAATCTTTAAAATATCTTCTTTTGTGTTCAACAGAAGAAAGAAACTCTCACAGTTTTGAAACAACTTGAGGGTGTGTAAATTATGACAGAATTGTTATTTTGACATTTAATCTAAGCTCTGTCTGTGAAACCAGGTCTAAATCAAATGCTACAATCTTTTATAAATATTGAAAGTTCTTTTCTATTCTATTTTTGCATTACTGCATCATAGTGAAGATTGATCATGCAAAATATTGACATGAAAATGCAAAAATGCTGATTCAGTGCAAAACTTAACTCATTGTTTTTTTGTTACCATAGTGAAGAAATACAACTTTGAACTTTATTACTCTCTGGTTTATTTCAACTGGTCTTTTATTGTCTTGTGTTTTATTACAGGCAAGCTCAGCCCGCTCCTGTAAACCCAGTGAGGCGACGGTCCTCTACGAGAATGTCTCTGGTCAGCATTATACCGGTTATTCATAGACTACACAACAGTTTTACAATGGAGCTTGTTCTGTAGGATGTTTCTGGAGTTTGAATTTGATCTCATGTGATTTACTGTAGCTCTATTATTGCAAAACCTTGTCTTCTTAGGGAGCTCTCTTTTAAGGCAGCATCCTAACTGAAATGAGCATCGTCATAATCTAATAAGCAAAAGAAATTGTATACAGTCAACTTTTAATATAATTATGCTGCCTAACTTTGGATCAGTCCATGCTGTCGGTGTACCTGTACAGGTGAAACTCGAAAAATTACAATATCGTGCAAAAGTTTGTGTATTTCAGTAATTCAAATTAAAAGGTGAAACTAATATATTTAGTATACATAACTATATACATATGCGTGATTATACTTTTCAGAGTGCTGACATTTCTGTATTTAAAATCCTTTTTTTTCATGTAATATTCTAATTTTCTGAGATTTTGAATTTGGGGTTTTCATAAGCTGTAAGCCATAATCATCAAAATTATAACGTTTGCACGATATTAAAATTTGAGTTTTTCCTGTATGACTCAAAATACTGTCTAGGTGAGGGAGTTCACTAGTTTTGACTCAGACTTAATGTGTCCTGCTGAATAATGCTGCTTTTGTTTTGTCTTATGATGCAGCCAAAACCGCAACCTTACATGATGGCACCTCAGATGCACTTTAACGGCCATTACACCGAACCATACACGTCTTCGCAAGGTAAAACAGGCCGAAAATGCTCTTTCCGTTCTTATTATTTAACCTTATTGTAAATGGAGTTTAAAAAAAAAGAAATTAAATGAGAAAACAAGTTTATTTTTCTGACTCCACTGGCAGATTGATTTTCTTCTTTTTATTTTGATTTATAGGAATAGTCACTTAAAAATAAAAATTCTGTCATTTACTCATCCTCAAGTTGTTTCAAATCTGTATGAATCTTTTTTTTCTGCTGAACACAAAGGAAGATATTTTGAAGAATGTATGTAAATGATGACAGAACTATTCAGTTACGCTTAAACCGAAAACAAGAATAATATATACAAGTTAATATATCTTGATTTAAAAAAAGTTTAGATATTTCTACTGTAATAGCTGTTCACAATGTTCTAATTTGTTGCATAGTTTAAAGTCATGTAACGATAATATACTGTATTATAATATGTTACAGTGATATGCATAAGTTTTGACACCCATGCTAAAGTTGCCTAAAAAGATGATCATCTTTTGGAAATTGATCTTAAAGCCTTAATTAAAAAAATGAGGAAAAATACAACCTTTAAGGACACCAATTTTCTTTGTGAATGAATAATGTAATGTAAATAAATACATTTTCTTCCTTAAAATACAGCGGGCATAAGTCAGGAGGGAGGTTTTATTTCAGTTTTATTTATATGGTTTTATTTCAGTTAGCCTAATAGCTGGTTTGATGTGCATAATTAAGAGATGATCTTAAGGAAAGTCCACCATGCCAATCTCTAGGTATGGAGATGGTCTAGGTAGGGTGTGTGATGATGTGGGATATTTTAATTCCAAAGGCCAAGGGATCTTTATCAGGATGCATAGTTTCCTGGATCCATGAAATAACTGGCCTTTAAAAATAAAAATCTGCTGTCTCTATGGGAATTTAACATAGGGGTGTCCTGACTTATGCCCGCTGTATTTTAAAAAAGAACATTTATTTATTTATTTATTTATTTATTTATTTACGATAGATTATTCATTCACAAAGAAAATTGGTGTCCTTAAATGTTGGATTGTTCCTAATTTTTTTTAAATTAAGGCATTAAGGTCAATTTCCAAAAAAATATTTGTAGGCAACTTTAGCATAGGTGTCTAAACTAATCCATAGCACTGTATATTACTTAGTCATGCCAATAAAGCTACTGTTTTCACAAAAAACAAACAAGACCTAAAATACTGACTCTACTTTTCCTACAGATAATCTGTACATCAACAACCAGAATGGTTTTTACTACCATTCCCAAACCAGTCTGGACCGCTCTCCGCACGAGTACAACGGAAGGATCCGTAACGGCAGCGTTTACAGCGCCCAAAGCACCAGCTCCCTCAACAACCCACAGCATTACCTACAACCCTCGCCCATGTCCTCCAACCCGAGCATCACAGGAAGTGACCTCATGCGACCAGACTACGTGCCTTCCCACCGACACAGCGCCCTAATCCCACCGTCCTACCGCGCCACGCCCGATTACGAGACCGTCATGAGGCAGAAGAACCTCGGTATGATCCCGCCCTCCGAGCGCCAGAGCCACTCCATGAGGAACCTCAACATCGGAAACTCGTACGCCTACAGTCGACCGGATCCGCTCGTTTACAGCCAACCGGAGATCCGCGAGCACGGAGCGGGCCAGTATCCGTTCCACCTCAACTACAGCTTCCACAGTCCGTCTCCGTACCCCTATCCCACCGAGAGACGGCCCGTGGTGGGCGCCGTTAGCGTCCCCGAGCTCACGAACGTCCAGCTCCAGCAGGCACAAGAGTACCCGGCGCCCAACATCATAAGGAATCAGGTTTACTGGCCGCCTCCACCGTATCCCTACCCTCATCCACGACCCGCCAACAGCACCCCGGATCTGTCCCGTCACCTGTACGTCAGCAGCAGCAACCCGGATCTCATCACTCGCCGCGTGCATCACTCCGTGCAGACCTTCCAGGAGGACAGTCTTCCCGTGGCTCACTCGCTGCAGGAGGTGAGCGAGCCTCTCGTCACGCCTCGCCGGCCTCACATGCACAAGCGCAACTCCATCGAGATCGCCGGGCTGGCGTACGGGCTGGAGAACATGAGGCTGAAGGCGAGTAGTGTGACGTCATACACACCATTTATACTCCTTTATGCTTGTTGTATTCTACTCATTGAGACCTTTCAAATTACACATGACACACGACAATCTGAGCTGTATGATGTATTTGACATGTTGCAGTACGTGGTACAAAAAAGCATTTCATAAATTATGAAAACATTTTTTTTCTTCTATTTATCAGCAATTATCTCAGCACTGCTTAGGAGTTAGTCAAATTGGCTGCATTCAGTGTAAAGTTCAGACTCTAAGCTTTAAAATGACACCTATTTTGAGTTAAGGTAGTAATTTTAACAAATTTGATTATAAATTTTTTTGCAGCTAGGTGGCGCCCACGGGCGGTACTCTCTGTTTTAGAGGGACTGCTCAGCACTCGTTAAGATTAAGTTGAGGTTAAGTTGATCAAAGTGGCTAGATTCATTAAAAAGATGAGTTTCTAAGCTTTAAAATGATACACATATTTTGTTCCATTTCAGTGATTGCTTCGGGTTTAAGGGGTTAAACTATTTTCAACAGCAGTTTGCTAATTCTTAATATCTAATTAAATAAGAATCCTAATATTTATGTAATTTATTATAATGTAATTACTAGTAATCTTCATGTTCAGGATTGAACTATACTTGAGGGAATTAATTTAATTTTTCAGCTACCTATGTATCGCCATCATTTGTATGACGTAACGTCGTTATTCACATAAAAACAGTATTTTAATTTGTAATAATTTATGTAGTTTAAATATATTTCAATAAAAAGCTTAAATCATACAATTAATTTGTATATAATTATTATCTAAGACTCAATATTGAGAAAATTCATGGATATTTAATGCGTTTGACTTCAGTGAGACGCTATACCATTTAAAATAGTTTTCAACAGCATTTTGCTAATTCTTAAGAAGTAATATAATTTTATATAGTTACAAATGCTTACAATTATTGTATTCTAAATCGAACTATATTTGAATAAATGTATTATTTTTTTTTTTTGCATCATCTACCCAGGTATCCGCATCAGCGGCCGAGACTCCGCCCCCGGTTGCCCAGGCGATGACCCCCACGGCATCTGGCTCCGACATCAATGTGGTCCTGGAGGTCCCGAAGCCTGAGGACGTGGTCATCAAGGAGGACGTGTTCTACGGACACAAAAAATCCCTGTCCGACGCCACGATGTTGGTGCACAGCAGCGGTGAAGAAGAAGAGTTTGAAGACGACAGCGGGCGTCACACACCCCAGTCTCAGGATGCTGTGGGCGGTCCTGAGCATCACATGACACCGCTGGAACGGTCCCTAGAGCCGCCCGCTTATCCGTTCAGCCACGGTATGGACACGGTCCCGACGGGCTCTCTCGCGTACCAGGCCCATCCGATCATCCGCAAACCGGAGGATGTGGGGCAGCTCCCGCCTCTCCGAGAGCCCGGACACATGATGCCCTCGGTTTCAGAGGGGGATCTGACGGGACAGGGACGCTTGAGACAGAAGAGAGACCTCTTTAAGAGACCCGTCTCTGACGTTCCACCTGCGAGGAGGAACATCGATGGCCTTCCGCCAGCAGTAAGTGCACGAATTATCAGATTTTTTGGTATTTTATTTCCAAGGATCTGAGATCCTTGAGATGAACCATCTCGTTTTCGAGGGGGTCCCTTCATTACAAAAAAAACCAACATCATAATAAAAAATCATAGGTAAAGTAAATACAACACAGGACTATAACAAACATTGAAGTACATTGACATTCACATTCATATACACACACACTCTAACAATGCTCCCATAAACCTAATCCCATTCGACCCATACCATAATCAAAGGCAATCAATGAATCATCTAGGAAAAATGCAAATACAAAATAAAGCTGTAAATATGCTTACATACATCCATACACCCCTACAGATAACATACATCCATAAACCCCTACAGATACCTAGATAGAAAAAAAAAAAAATATATATATATATACACTACCGGTCAAAAGTTTTAGATCAGTAAGATTTTTTATGTTTTTAAATGAAGTCTCTTCTGCTCACCAAGGCTGCTTTATTTGATGAAAAAACAAAATGACAAACAGTAATATTGTGAAATATTATGACAATTTAAAATGACTGTTTTCTATTTTAATATATTTTTAAAATGTAATTTGAAAGCTGAATTTACAGCATCAATACTCCAGTCTTCAGTGTCACATGATCCTTCAGAAATCATTCTAATATGCTGATTTTATGCTCAAAAAACATAAATTATTATTTTCAATGTTGAAAACAGTCGTGTACCATTTTTTCCCCCAAAATTCTATGATGAATAGAAAGTTCAAAAGAACAGCATTTATTTAAATTATAATCTTTTCTAACATTATAAATGTCTTTACTGTAACTTTTGATCAATTTAACTCATCCTTGATGAATAAAAGTATTTTCTAATTTCTTTCCCCCAAAAATAAAAAATTAATTCTTACTGACCCCAAACTTTTGAATGGTAGTGATTAATGTTACAAAAGCTTTCCATTTCAGATCAATTCTGTTCTTTTGAAGTTTCTGTTCATCAAAGATTACTGAAATAAAAATGTAAAAAAACTGTTTTCAACATGGATAATAATCATAAATGTTTCTTGAGCATCATATTATAATAATTTCTGTAGGATCATGTGACACTGAAGACTGGAGTAATGATGCTGTAAATTCAGCTTTGATCACAGGAATAAATTACACTTTACTATATATTCACATAGAAAACCGCTGTTTTAAATTGTAATAATATTTCACAATATTACTGCAGCCTTGGTGAGCAGAAGAGACTTCATTTAAAAACATAAAAAATCTTACAGATCTAAAACTTTTGACCGGTAGTGTATATATAAATAAATAAAAAATGAGAAGAGGAATCAGAAACAAGAACACAATGTTTGAAAATAAGTAAAAAGAGATGATTTGAAAACATAAAAAAAGTTATAGATCTGAGTGAGCCGGGAAGGTTGTTCCAATCTGATGGAGCTTTAAATTTAAATGCACGACGACCTATTTCTTTGCTAATTCTGGGTGTGTGAAAGAAGAAATGTCCCGTATGCCTTAAATTGTACCGTGTATTAAAAGGAATTAGGTCGTATTTTAGAAATGAAGGGAAAAAAATAAGTAGTGACCAATGGAATTGCCTTCTTGATTTGGGAGCCAGCCATTTCAAAGACTCGTACATTTGACAGTGGTGAGTTCTGTAAGCACATCGGAGCACAAACATACAAAGACTATTATATAGTAGAGATAGGTTGAAGATTTGAGGCGTTCCCTTATATAGCATCAGCATAATCAAGTATTGGAAGTATCAGATGAGTAATAATTCTTTTCCAAACCTGTTGTGAAAAGCAATAATTTGAATCACAATTACTTAAAGCAGGGGGTTCTTGAGGGAACTACAGGTTTGTGAGTTGATCGAAAGCTAATCATTGGGCGTGTGACGGTACACTTAGCTCACGAGATGTTCACAGGCGCTATTTAAACGCTTGTGAGTCGCAAGTACCAAAATGAGTATCTTACTGCGCTTAAATAGGCAAAAACGTACACAATTATGTCAAAATTACTCTATTGTCGAGTATTCAGTTGAACACAGTCAGTTTTTGAATGTAAATAGTTGAGAAAGATAACGCATGTTGTGTATCTGTATATTGAATCTGTGCATAAACTCTTAAAGTGACAGCAGCCTAATATTAGACAATGATAAACATAACAAAAGATAAAGAAAATCTCTCTCTGCTCTTGACTGGATTACTTTTGTAACTTTAATTGTAAGCATTAATCTTAAATTAAATAATCTTATTAAATGTTTACATTGGAGACTATCCAGTGTTATTTTTTACATTTGATTACTTTCATTTCTGTTGTATTTCTAACTTACTATTAGACCCAACTGAAAGAACTGTTTATTTCATATCTCTCTTTATTCTATTGCACTTATTTGTGCTGTTGTTTGCAAATTGTTTATTTGTTCTTATTTTTTTTACAGACTTTTTACTTAATTTTACTGCAAAAATCAGTATCGGCAGTTCACACTTACAGAAAATCTTAATTATCCAAGACATTTTTTTTTTTTTTTTTACAATCAGTGCATCTCTAATCTCATTTGCAGATATAAATATGATCAATTCGAGCAATTCGATAAGGAAATCCAAACTGATTTTTATTTGCATATGATCCAACTAGTGAGGCTTTTACTTTCGTCAGCATGTAGAATACGTGTTTGTAAATATGGGTGAGCCCGGAAACTTAACTTTATACATGTGACTTGAAGAATGCGGCCCAACAGGCCAGTAGACCCGAAAAGCTGCATTTCTGCCAAAGAGCACAGCTGTGTCTCAGATCCTGATCCTCACACTCTGTTTTCCTCTCTCGCTCTCTCCATCGCTCTCTCCGGGTATGAAGGGCATGAAGAAACGCTCGGAGGTCAAGAAGGTGGGACCCCTGAAGCTGGCGGCCCTTAACGGCCTGACCCTGTCCAGAATGCCACTGCCCGATGAAGGGAAGGACGACCCAGAGAACGCGTCTAATGATGAGAGAGTAAGTTTGAGTGCTTATGCACTCATTAATTTACTTATTACTACTTTTTATAATCACGGAAAATGAGAATCTTTTGCTAGCAAAGGAGGAGTGTTTATTAATAAATCAGGTTATTTCCTGGTAGTGAGGTATAAACAATAATAATAACCTAATAATTTGTGTATCTGACTCCCATTTATTATGTCTGATGTGATGTTAAATAAAGCATCAAAAACTGAAGAGTATTTGAACATGTCAGCGGGAAATTTACGGACACGTATTATCCTCTCATGCCGTTACAGATGCAGTATTTTGACTGTCCTTATGCACGAGATAACACGTTTTTATCATTTATTTTGCGATTATATTTCCTCCTCCCTGTGGCTAGCGTGACATTCACAGCGCTTACATTGACAGTAAGAATGCTCTCTTGTCGTCATATAGCCTATCAGCACACTTCAATAAGCCCAAAGAACGCATGTTATTGTTTTTACATGCCGGGAGAAATTCTTAAGCTTTTATGACTTAACCTGTTTTTCTTTATCAGAGTAATCGCGCATACATGATCACATGCATCGTCGGCTTATTCAGCATAGCCGGGTTAAGATTGTGCATGTAAACGTGCTCTTCGTTCTCTGAAAGTAAAAGTGAAAGTGAAAACTGGTCGAGCTTTTGCCGTCTGTAACACATTCTCTCAGAGACGAGAGATGAATCTACCTCAACAAAAGCTGATAACGATATGTCAAAAGCTGATAACGATATGTCAACTATCTTAATGTACTGGCTTAATATTTCTCTTGACCATACATTAATGTCAGTGAAAATAAAAAGTATCAATATCTCTTAAATAAGTTGTCTTTAAGTCAGTGTTTCAATCCGCTTTTGATTTTCACAGATGATTTGTGCCGTGTTCTTCGGACCTAAAGACTGTTATTAGGGCTATATAATTTTAGTGATATTAATTTGTAATTGTACTGTTTTAGTGTTATTAATGCATTTATGTTTTGTTAATGTGCTGTGGAAACAAAACATATGCATACAGCATATACAAAATGCTGACAAACAGTGCTGTTCATCTTAAACTACAACTATAAGAATGATGCGTCTCTTTTATAACAAGCACTTTGTGAATAATCACCTTGCAGTTAAATTTTTGTAGTTTTGTAGTCGTTTTTAAAAATATTTTCATCGAGGAGTCCTCGTCCTCATCCGCGCGTGTCGGTGTCGCGATGTTATAAAATTAGGTAAGGCAATTGAATTGAATGTCCTTATTAATTTAGTTTAATACTAGCCTTATAGACCTTATGCGCCAGAGAAACGAGCGCGCCGCCATCTTTAGAATATTGTCTTTGAACTTCCTTTTTTGCGGTCGCTCTGTATCTCTATGGCATCGCTGTCCATGAGTAATTAGCTTTTGAAGTGGATTCACTAATTGTAAAGTTAACGAAGGTTATCATGAGCATTGTAAAGCAGATGTCTTAAACTCATAACTTTTAAGACATTCATTCATAACTATGCAAGATCGCTGTGAAAATACAAACCGGAAGTCAAAAGACAAACGAGCGCAGCGCTGAAAAGGGGCGGGGCTACAGAAGCTCTATAATAATGATAAATTAAAACATTAATGGTTAAATGTCAAAATCGTCATCGGCAATATCTCTTGACTATCGTCAATACACAATAATATGGTCTAAAGGTATGACCCATTTTTATATATATATATGTATGTATTTTTAAATACATTCAATTAAAATGTTATTACTTTTAGTTTTATAAACATTGATAGTGAACTCATCAACTAGCAGTTCTGTTGAGGGCGTATGTTCAATGGTATAGCAACTGAAATACTTATTGAGTGGGGAATTTTGAGAGTGCAGTTCATTTCTCATACATCATTACTCGCTGTTAGCATGCTAGTCACGTCCTGAACCGACCCTCACGTGTGTTTCTGCAGTGTAAGATACTGGAGCAGCGAGTGGAGCAGGGGATGGTGTTCACCGAGTACGAGCAGGTGCACAAAAAGCGGCCCAACTGTGAGTGCACGATCGCTCAGATGCCCGAGAACAGCGACAGGAACCGCTTCCAGGATGTCCTGCCCTACGACGACACGCGTGTGGAGCTGGTGCCCACCAAAGAGAACAACACGGGCTACATCAACGCCTCACACATCAGGGTGAGCTGTCCATCTGTGCACATTCACTCGTGCATTTACATTATGCATCGATGCTTCAGGACATATTTAATTCTCTCTAACTCTTCTAATTTCATAAGAATTTTTATAATACAAACCGTAACACTAGAGATCTTAAAGGAGCTGTATGTAAGAAATTTATTTCAAATAATCATAAATTTTCCCTGATATGTCACTAGACATTAAGAAATCATGTTCATTATCATGAAATCATCAGTAGTCCGGCCAGGATATTGTCATTTAAAAAGTGAAGTTGCAGCCCTCAACTGATGTTGATGTTGTCATGTTGTGTTTTGGTCTGATGCTCCACCCTCCACCGATCGACCAATCACAGAGTCAGTAGTGTTGCAGCATTCGGGTTGCCAGCTCTGCTCTAGTTCCCACAGCTGCAGATAATAACGTGTTGTAATCGGATCCTGCAGCATATCTGGCAACCTTGAGTCAGTAATTTGAAAGTCATTGCAGTACCAGTTTTGGCCACAATCTTACATACAGCTCCTTTAATGACATACTACCAACCCTCAAAGTTTAAGCACAAACTGCTGTTTTGTAAAAAATAACAATAATAATTTATGCCCTAAAACTGATTGTGCAGCTCAAACTGTAATCTTAGGGATCTGAAACTGGTTTAAAGGGTTGGTGAAACAATCCTCTTGCCCTGATTGGCCACATGGTGGCGCTACAGTGATCAAAACAAAAATGGACAACACTTTAGCACCTGTAGCAACTTTATGGCGATCAGAACAGTTATGAATGTTAAAATGCTACATTTCTATTGTAAATTACCTGAAATAGCTTAGATTTAGGTTTGTGCACCCTTGCTAAATTATGCAAAGCCTATATTTTTATGCATGCACTTGAAGAGCTTAAAATGCTTGGACCCCAATAATTGATTGCAGCTATATTTTATGTATTTTATTTATGTGTTGATTTATATCAGATTAATCATCCTTCATGTTGTGACTTCTGCCGCTTTGTTCACCAGGTTACGGTCAGAGGTAAAGAGTGGAGTTATATCGCATCTCAGGGTCCGCTTTCCAGCACCTGCCAAGACTTCTGGCAAATGGTTTGGGAACAAGGAGTTGCCATCATCGGCATGGTCACAGCAGAGGAGGTGAACATTACTACATATCTCTGCATGCACAGAGAGGAGATGTGGTCGTTATTACTTTAGCTCTGGGTACTGACACAAATTTCATGATTTCGATTGACAAGATTGTGATTTGTTTCAATTCCAATCCTGATTTTATTAGATATTGATTAATAAAAAAAATTTTTTTTTATATATATATATATATATATTATTACCTGAATCCTGTCAGCTAGCACATTACTGTAATATTAAAGGATGCAATTGATTTGTGTAGAAGCATTTCAATTGCACATAAGGTAGTTTTTATAATAATTTAACAATAGTAATTTTTAATGATATAATAGTTTTTACTCCAATTTGATAAGCAGTGCCTGTCATAAACGCTTGTTCATGATGGATTCATTCAAACATACATTAAATATTAAAGAACACATTAAGTAAAAAAATAATGATTTATCAAAATGCTCCTCTCTAGACTTATCTGACCATTGAATGGCTTTCCTGCAGTAAATGTACATTACGTGACATTGCTGATTTATCCTCCTTTCCTCGGTTGAAACGCTGATCGAGCGATTCCATGAGACGGGATTCATTTCAGTTAAATTTTACATATCCAAAGTCACAAAGCTTCTTGCGGTTTATTGGATGGCAGGTTCTACAATTTACAAATAATGTTTGTTCACGCCATGCATCAACTGATATCAGCATGGACTAAAATAACGTTTCTTGGGATTTTGGTTCATCAAAATGAGAAGCGATTCAAATTAAGCCCTATTTGTTATTTACTGTAGGCGTGTTTCCATTACAGATTTGCACAAAACTTTTGTGTTTTTATTCTGAATGTCGACAAAAAACTATTGCGAGATGACGGCATTTCCATTAACCGATGTTATGCGACTAAAACGTCATTTTTTTCCTCTTGCGATAATCCTTCCAAAAATCATGGAGACAGATGTTGGTGGGTTTATGTATATCTCAGCCACGGCACTGGCCATTATTATTAACCGAAGGAGACGTGTGTGTGTGTGCGTGTGTGTGTGTGTGTGTGTGTGTGTGTTATCACAGCATTAATGACAAGGACAGACCCTTATACTGTGAGCGGCTCATATGAGGAGTTTCTGGTGTTTCTCCTCATTTCTGCTTCAGCTCTTGATTGTGGCGTTTCTTTGAGGTTTAGAATCCAGTATTCCTGTAATTCTTTTGTCTTTTATGAGTTTGATAGAGAACTCTGTCTTAAGAATTCTGTCCAAACATCTACGTCAGGTGACTGTAAACGCACAAAAACTGTTTCCATTGCAGTTAAGCAAAATAATTCTTTTTCGAATTGCCTGAAAAACCTCCTCATGCGAGCGTAAACACTTTGGTGTGAAAATGGGAGTTTTTGCGAAAGTGTTTCCATTGGCCGTATTTTCAATTCGCAATTTCAATTTGTGCAATTTGAAGGGTAATGTAAACACGCCTAGTGTCACACACACACTAGTGTTATTATTATTATTTTATTTATTTATTTTTTGTACACAGTTATATACATGTATATTGACGTATTTATTCATTCTTAAATATGATATGTATTCCATGCATTATTTATTTAATGTATGATGTTTTTATTAGGGATGGGCATTCGATTAAATTTTCTTAGTCGATCGTCGGGAGATTTAACGATCGACTATCGATTAATCATTAATATTTTTATATTCAAATTTATTATTTATTTAACTTTTTATAAATTAAAAATGCAATGAAAATACAAAAATACAGCGTGTTTTTCCTCGATTAGATCGTTATTACAAGATGATTAACTTGTGGCAGTTAAACTGGACGTTCGGTTAGGCTAAATTTGAAGATATACAGTATGCGCTGCGGTGCTCTAACGCAGCGGAACCTGCAGCTGCGAGTTGGCGTTCTTAAACAGAGACCCTCGTTTGTTCCTAAATAATAAATAAATAAATAAATCATGTTAAACAATAACTTAACCAAAAACATAATAATACTTAGATCTGACAGGTTTTGTCAAAATGTAACTCAAAACTATCCAAGGCACGGCGTCGAGAAAGGGTGAGAGATATTAGCCTACCTAACAATCAATTAGCCTAGGCTACTTAACAAAGCCTCATAAAAAATAACTCGCATACAACTTCTACACCAGTCTACTGATTTTTGTTGAGAAAGATAAGCATGTTGATGACATGATCTGGGGTCAGACTCGACCGCAACCTGGTGACCGTCAAGCCTTGTTTACACTTTCGCCTGGCTCTTCAGCTCGAGTCTCCGCAGACTGCGCGCGCACCTCACCAAACGGACGAGGCGTTTATACTCGACGCGCTCGCCTGTGAAACACAGAATACCGCATTTTTACCGCACTCACCTTCGCGCTCGTGCGGACGCGTCGAGTGTAAACAAGGCTTCAGTCCAGCCGCTGAAAACACCGCTCTGATGAGGGGACTGACGTTGCCGGGATGCACAGGTACCTCCGCGCTAACATGACCAGCCCGGGCCGGGGAACACGTTCACTTTCCACTCACACTACGCAACGCAGCAGCATTAGTTTAATGATAATCGATAACAAATTAACGCGATCGACGAAATTCTTAATGATCAATAATCGATCGTCGATTAATCATGCCCATCCCTAGTTTTTATGCATATTGTTTAAGTGACCCTCGTTAATTGCCCCTTGGGGACAAATAAAGTGTTTTGAAATTGAAATAGAAAAAACCCCTTTTCAAACTGATGTGTTTTGCTTTATTAAATCTTTGCATCCTCAAACGGGCTTGTTTTGTTCCCTGTTCCCAGGAAGGAGGTCGTGAGAAGAGTTTCCGCTATTGGCCTCGTCTGGGTTCTCGCCACAACACTGTTACTTACGGGCGATTTAAGATCACCACACGCTTCCGCACGGACTCGGGGTGCTACGCCACGACGGGCCTGAAGATCAAACACCTCCTCACGGGACAGGAGCGCACCGTCTGGCACCTGCAGTACACAGACTGGCCAGATCACGGCTGCCCAGAGGACTTTAAAGGCTTTCTTTGTAAGTATAACACCGATAACAGGCTTTCTTTAGATCGAACATCACTGCTTTTGGCACTCGAGACATCACAGGTGGTGTTAGTATCTGCAAATTAGTTTGTTTGTAGGTTTCATATTCATATTGTCTGGAAAATTTGTACATTTTCTCTGTTAGTAAAGCCAGAAAGGAAAGTGAAACTGTTTAACATAAGGAATGTTATAATAGGAGAAAGTCACAAAAACATCTCCAGGTCATATTTTCAAGTCATATATTGAAGAAAATCTTATTGTAGTAAGAAAAATATGAATATGTATAAGAATGTTTAAAAAATATTTTATATAAAATGATAAAAAATGATTCATTATGATATTATAATATATAATACTATACTAATAATATTATACGTACATACATATATATATATATATATATATATATATATATATATATATATATATATATATATATACACACACACACACATATACATACATATGCAATTTAAATGTGTATGTGTCTGGAATTATATCATATTATATAGTCTTTATAGTTTTAAGGTCATAAATATTTTTTGCATATTAAATGTGTTTAGTTGTCTTGGCACAATGCATCACAGTAATGTCACAACATCTTAATGCATAGGCTTTATTTTCTTGGTGTACTATATTATTTCAAATTTGTGTGTGAAATATGAGCTGGACATGTTGAGAGGTTTCTTGAGATCATCCCAACAGTGGCAGCCAGCGGCATCATAATGACTGAAGGAACATTGTTGTGGTGATGTTTATCATGCATGACTTTAAGCTGCATGTTTTATCCGGGCGTGGCTCTCTAAACCGCTCTATTTCTGTGTCTCAGCGTACCTGGAGGAGATCCAGTCCGTGAGGCGACACACAAACAGCTCCAGCGACCCAAAGAACACAAACCTGCCGGTTCTGGTGCACTGCAGTGCAGGCGTGGGACGCACTGGTGTGGTCATTCTGTCTGAGATCATGATCGCTTGTCTGGAACATAATGAGGTACATATGTCCTGTGCTTACAAGGCATTACAGAATTAGAGCATTTCAGGGCAAAATGGTCACGTTTATCGGGGTAAACTACATTCACTGCGCACCGCTGGCATCAGGGCCGAAAGAAATGTTACACTTCTGCGTCAGCTTACAAAACACATGGTTGCTAGGAATAGAGATGATGACGTTCTCTGCAGACGAGGCATGTGGCTGGACCGGTTTGTTCTACACTCAGACCTCAGTCACGGTTTACGGCACAGGATTTAATGAGGGAATTACTAATGACTGTTTTTCACAGTCGTCGGTTAACATTGTAAAACATTAGGAAAATTTGAAAATTAGTTCAAAGGGTAGCACTGTAATCCTGTCACAGTATTAGAAATAGGGCCGTCACTTTTGTGAAAAAATCCTGTTCGATTTTTGAGACCTAAGTGTTCATTGAATCGATTGTAAAATCGATTTTCCATGTCTAAAGACGTTTCCATTTTCAACACCAAATATAGGCAAATCCACGGACAACTAACAGGCGTTAGGACGAGCGTAAAGAGGGCTCTTGAGACGCGCATAAGTCAGCAATATTTCTGATGATTTATTGGTGTGAAGTTTCGTGCACAATGACAAACAGGAGCGCAACATTCAGGGATTGAAATTAACAACCGCCAAAATAATGTGGGTAAAAATGAACTTTGGCGGGTAACGCTGTCAAATCACGAGCCACTATGGTGTGTTTCTATGTTTACTCACTTTTCTGGGGAAGTTCGTGTAGCCAAAGCTGCGCGGATTTAGCGTAAATACTCGTGAGTCCTCTTGATATATTAAATACAGCGTATTGCGCAGAATCTGCTCATTTCTGGCTTACTTAAACACACACGTCACTACGCAACAAGTAACGGTGGCGCTTGTTCACTTGCATTGAAGTAATAGCGAATATTAAAAAGCATTTAACAAAAAAGACATTGTTATTTTCCAACATCCTACTGTATTGATCTGTCCACCTAAAACACATTTTTGGTAAAAGAAAAGAAAAAAGGACGTTAAAATCGATTCCCTATTTTCGGTTTCGAAACTTGTGTTGGTTGGTCCGATCGATTGTGCAATTGATTTTCGAACGTAAAGTGACAGCCCTAATTAGAAATTTAATATAATGTTAGTGGTATATATCACAGATTTTATTTATTTTGCTGGAAATTCAACAGAAAAAAATCTTTATTAAAATAAAAAAAGATTGTTTTTTAAAAAATGCGTGGATTTACTAATTAAATAAAACGTATTAATTTAAATTAATAATTATTTATTATTACATTAAGAATGTATTCAAATTAATATGTAAATTAATCCATCTGATATCAGTGCAAAATTATGTGGTTATATTTTAATCGTTTTAATTTAATATGAAATGTTGTTTAATTAATTGTAATATAGATAAATTAGTTCTGTACCTTTTTATATATAATATTTTAATAATTATGTAAATAATTTGTAGCAACTCGATATCAGTTCAAAAGCAAGATTCATAAAACACTTTAGTTAAAGCTAAAATATTTTTACTTTAATATTAAATGTTATAATTACATTATTAATAATTTATATTTCTGTATTTTATTCATATGCATAGTTTTTGTTAATTTACGTTTTATATATTAATCCATTAATGCTAACACTTTCTTTTCTTTTGTCTTCTCTTCTATATACAATATTTTAATAATTCTTATGTATTTAATTTGTAGCAACTGAATGAATCAGTCTGATATCAGTTCAAAAATAGTTTCAAGATTCATAAAACACGAGTTAAATACATATTTTACATAATTATATACATAATTTTTTTACTTTAATATTAAATGTTATAATTAAATTATGAATATAGTTTTTTTATGTATTGTTTTAATTTTTTTATTCATTTACTTTTTGTATATTGATCCATTAATACTAACGCTTTTTTCTTTTCTTTTGTCTTCTCTACTATATACAATATTTTAATAATTCCTGTGCAAATGATTGGTTTCAAATAAATAAATCATTCTAATATCAGTGCAAAAACAGATTCATGTTACAAGACACGAGTTCAAAACTAAATTTATTTATATTTAAATTTATTTTTTTGATTATTCAAATATTAAATGTTATTTAAATAGAGATTATTTAATTAAATGTGATTATTAAATTAATTATATCTTTTACTATTGATTGTATTCGTTTGTTTCAAAACAATTTTCGTTTCTATTTGTGCCTTTATTTATTTATTTATTTATATATATATATATATATATATATATATATATATATATATACATACACACACACACTTTTTTAAATTATATATATATATATATTTAAAAAAGTGTGTGTATATATATATATATATATATATATATATATATATACACACATTTTTTTATTATATATATATATATATATACACACACACACACTTTTTTTATATATATATATAATTTAAAAAAGTGTGTGTGTAATAAATATATATATATATATATATATATATATATATATATATATATATATATATATATATATATATATATATATATATATATAATAAAAAAAATGTATGTACAGCCCTTTGAATTTCCATTGCATATGACATTTTTTTAATTATAAATAAGTCTGCATTGCTTTGCCTATGTATCTAATATTCTAAAACATGGTTCAGATTGAGAATGTAAGCCTGAGGTGTGACGATGCGTCGTTGTTTCCGAACAGATGCTGGACGTCCCGACTGTTCTGACTTTACTGCGCCAGCAACGCATGATGATGGTGCAGACGCTCTCCCAGTACACCTTCATCTACAAAGTGCTCATTCAGTTCCTGAGAAACTCCAGACTGATCTGAGACCAGCGCTGGCCCATGAGCCTCTCTCACGACCTCTCGGTCCGCCGGAGCCGTGAGCGCACCGGCGCGGCTGCGCTTCCTCACAGTATTAGTGACGGGGCAAGTATGAAGGACACTGCGCCGCGCTCTCTTTATCCAGTATTATTCACAGATTTCCCTGTGGGCTTTTACACGTGATCGCGGACGTCAGTCCCAGCACTTTTATTTTGCTGTACATAGACGCGAATGACGCAGCTGTTATTTAATATGATGCGCTGAACTGCAGTGGTTCTTTTATACCGGGTTCCTCGTGGATTTTACTAGTTTACGCATGAAGGTTTAGCACGCCAAAATGAAAGCGGCTTTAAAGACGTGTGTGGATTTCACCTCGGTAGAAATAATCAGGTGAATCTCACGAAAAGCCCCAAAAAATATTAATATGATGGACAATTTTTATGAAAGTAAAGGCAAAATGTACACAAAAAAACTTGCTTTTCTATACGCTGAATGTTTCTTTTCATGAGATTCACCTTGTTGCATCATGGGATGGATGTTACAGGCCCAGTGTTAAAGCTGTTTCTTGAGATTGTGTCATGAGCGTGTAACTCTACGAATGGGTTTCGCTGATCAAACATCTCGAGTCTGAACGCAGCCAAAGACGGGAGGGACGCAGACGCAACCTATACATCATTTACAATATGTATTGCAATTGTATATGAAAACTCTCAAATGTATTCTACGTATCATATTCAGAAAGGCTTTCTCTTTGCATTAGAGATATTTGTGTGTTTTTTTCAGCCACCAGCATTCAATAACCCGACGCACCAAAGAGCGTCACAGACTTGACTTATGGATACGAGTGAACAATAGTGTTGGGTTTATTGTTACTCACTAACTTACACACACCAGCTATGATGGTTTACCAAAGAATTTTCAGCATATGGAGATCTTAAAGTCTTAAAACACTGTGAAACTGCATTAACCGAGCACAATGTGCCATATCACATCATTTAGGCCCTTGGCGTTTTAATTCGCATTGCAATCAGGTCTTATAATCTTGAATTATTATAACGCTGATTGATGCTTCTGTCCACCGTAATGGTGCCGTTACATCCCTGCAGTGTCCCGTTCAAACTACCACAGTCTTTTACCGTTTATTGAAAGTATACACTTTTTTTTTTTGTTGGCAAATTTTGCCATGGGTGAATTTCACAGAAAATATCCAGGTCATATTTCACTTCACAAACAAAAGTAAAAAAAAAAAAACAATGCCAAATAAGTGCAATTGTTGTGCTGAAATTAATTTATTGTGTCCTGATGAATTACTGAAAAATGTGTAATTATGAAAGTATTGCAGAAAGATTTAAATGTCCCAAAATTGGCTTTATTTTTCATGCAAAATATAACATAATTATATTGTTTGTTTTTTTTCTTTTGATTTTTGGCCTGAAATATGACCTGAAATTCACTCTAAAGTTCTCAATGGTGCGTAAAACAACAGCAATGTCCTTTTATTTGTTTCTGTTTTTTTTTTGTTTTTGTTTTTTTGTGAAGGACAATCACTTTATACACATTATATTGTGCATCTGAATTCTGAAAATCACTTCAAATCATGAACGAACTAATACGTTTAACAGATCTGAACATATCTACACGATGGCTTGAATCCGCATTTATCCGTCAGTGCTATATGATATGAGCTGAAAATCATGGAGGTGTTTCAGTAAATGGTTACAAAAGCACAATGTCTGTCTCAGAACCTTTTCATAATTCATGTTGAGTTGTGTTGCTCTACATTTAGGCAAACTGTTGCGATGATGGACGTTTGCTCATATTTAGCATGTGAGCGACCCGTGATCAGTGTTCGTCTGAACTGGAAAACAGAGATTCAAGACATTATCAACAAAGCTGAAAACTGGACTGTCAAAGCCCTTCCCAGAGCTGCTTTTTGGAATACATGTATATTAATAGCACATACTGTTTATATGGCTGATTTTAAGTGTTATTAACTTTTAACCATATTAAACTTGCCGCCATCATCATGAGTGTGTGTTCTGATGATGTACAGCTGTCAGAAAAGCTAAATTATATCCCATTGTAAACAACTATATTTTTCATTCAGAAAATAAATATTTTAAGTTGTTAAAGCAATGCTTTGTCTCTATTTTATTTTACATTGGGTGGAAGGGGGATTTGAAGAGCATAAATTGTTTTTCTGTGTAAAGTACAGAATGTTATTTTCATATTTATATGCTGTTATGGTTATATATGTTAAGTTTAAGAAATTGTATGTGCTTTTGTCATATGTACTAGTATTTTTGTGGTTTAAAAAATATATTGCCTTACTTTTAAGTTTTAATAATTTTAGTACGTAAATGGGAAATGTTGCCTTGTTGTAAGTTTTATTATTATTGTTATTAATTATTTTATAACACTGCAGCAAAGTACATGGTACTAATGTACTTGTTTTATAAGGGAAGTTTGCCATTGCATTAACATCAAGTTGGTATTTCTTGTATTACAAAAATGTGACTACAAATGCAGGTAAAAGTTTCTACAGTCCTTGAGGTTAAAACGGACATTTTCTGGGAATTAAGACGTTTTATTGTGTAAATATAAAACAAATAATTTATATAGTAAATTATGCATGTATGTAAAATGTATCCCATCAGCCACAAGAGGGCTCCATGTTTTATGTGATGGTTTTGTGGATGCATTAAAAATAACCTTGTTGAAAAAAAAACTTGGAAAGGTATTAAGTGAATTGTAATGCTGTCTCAGTATTTATAAAACGGGTTCGGTCATAAAATGTTTAGACTTTACCCGTGATCAGTGCAACAAACGTTATCCTTTACACCTCTTGATACTAACAAAGTATTTTTAGAAATATGTTGATTTATCTCTCTCACTGTGGAATTAAATCAGAAGAAGTCAAGTAATAAAGTGTTATTACTCATCCAAAGAATTAAAAATACACAGTAAAGAATAAAAACGGGACAATTATTGTTTTCTTTATTGTTTAACTCATGTTGCATCAGGCTATGCATGTGCGTGCTCACGGACTTCAGTGATTATAGCTACTAAACTAACAACTCAAAAGGTTTTGTCTATGTGATTTGTATTTTAAATAAATGTATAAATAATCTCTATTTATGTGTGCTCATGTGCTTTTAGAGGACATTAAGGCTACGTTCACACTGCGATCCTTAATTCCACTCAATTCCGATTTACTGCTCAGATCGTTTTATTTTTTTATTTATTTTTTATAGCTGATCACATTGTTTTAATCCAATATCCGATTCCCGTATGAACAGATCATGGTCCTGAACTGAACTGAAGCTCAGCTTCCATAGGAATTAACTGAAGTTGGTCGCTTTGCGCCAGTGGACACTAGATGGTGACACTGGAGTGGATTTTCAAACCTCTCAGTCCCGTCCCAACCTAATCCCACGAAAAAACTGAGGTAAAATCCCGTCCCAATCCCAGAAGGACTCTCATTCCCTCCCACTCCCGGAATCTGTCAATTATGGTAAACAACATAGTAGATCACAGGATGCCCACCTTAAATTGAATAAAAATCCAACATGTATTTTTTTAATGTTATTTTATTGAACTGAAAGCCATCTTAAACAATGCACATTACATTAACTTACTAATTAAATCGCGCTGGCATTTTTTCCTGTCCGTCCCAATCCCGTGAGTGTGATTTTATTTTCCGCGTGATTCCCAAATAAATGTCTGCCTCTAGTGGACAAGCATTTTTTTTTTAAAACACACGGGCTATATAAAAGTCAGAGATGCTTGCGATACATTTGGAAATAGGAAAGCTTTGTTTCCAAATGCCTCAGGTAAAAAAAAATATCCTACCAGTTTTGTAAACCCAGCCAGCATAATCACAATTGATGAATCTAAACGACAATATTTAACATAACAACAACAAAGCATCCAATGTGTAAAAAAAAAAAAAAGATGATTTACGCACTAAATTCAGCATAAATTTCAGGACAGCCGGCATATTTTTAAATGCTCAAGTTAAGACAGACATCACCCGAACCTCAGCAAAATTGCTGCCACGGTGCCACCCGCATTTTTGCTTTATAATTTGCATGAAGTGGCCAACCTTTTGACGCTCTAAGCTTTCCCCGGTCAGTTGTCAATCCCACAATGCACCGCGTGAGCGAGCATGAAGCTCAACTTCCAAACGAATTACTTGAAAATGCTCGCTCTGCTCCGCACCAGTGGGCACGCATCGTTAATGGTTACGCATTGTGATCTGCCAAGGAAGCCAGAGAATTTATGCTCAGTCAATATTTTTTTAAAAATATGAAAAAACGGTCACTCTCTAACGGTCATTAGAAAGACATCAATCACACATGAACAAATAAAATCTGATTTCAATTTGCCTGCTGTCTGAATGTAGCCTAAGTTTCTATCATGGACAAACTGTCAGTTTCATAATTCCAAAAAGACTTTAGATTAAAACCTCAAGCCTTTTTTTGGCTAGTGACATTATAGCACATTCTCATTGGCTAATGCATAAACTCTACAGGTCCAGAGGAGAATCAAAGGTAATCAATTAATGTAAAAGGGGTGGAGCCAACTTAATTCAAAGGTGTACAAACGGGCAAAGCCAAGTACTGGTGTGTGTTGTGGTGTTTGTGTCAAAGTTTGTTAGGATGGGGTTCCTGAAAGTTCTCTTAGTGCTGGTTTTGATTGTTGCATTTGATGTGCCTGATGTCTGGGGAAGATTGAGGTACAGTCAAAGTCCAAGAAGCATGGGGCCAAAAGAAGATCCAGCTTCCAGAAGTCCTGCCATTTCTCCTCTAGGGCTCCAGAACCCTTTGCAAGTGTCTTCTCAGTTTCAGAGTCCTTTGGGTGCTGACTCCAAAAGCTTTGGTCAGGATCCTTTTGGCATGCAGGAGAAGCAGCTGTTGCAGGGTCCGGTGAAGCCTTTGGATTGGAGGTATCCCATCGTTCCCGAGGAGCAGAGCGAGTCGCCGGTGGACTTCCAGTTGAGGCAACCCGTGACTCCCAGCAGCGTAGCGGTTCAATGTGGCGAGAACCGGGTTCTTGTAGAAGTCCAGCAGGATTTTTTCAGCAATGGTCAGTTGATCCAGCCAACTGGTCTGTCTTTAGGTGGATGTCCTGTTGTTGGTCAGGATCCTGGGTCAAAAGTGCTCATCTTTGAGTATGAGTTACAGGACTGCAACAGCGTGCTGATGGTAAGAACTCATGAATCTTAATGGGTTATTTTGGGGTGGCGGAGGATAGCCAAAATCTTACAAGGAAAGTCAGTTTACTTGGTTTTAGCTTCCCTGGCATTGCAAATGACAGCCAAGAGCTATCTATTTGAATGTGGAAATCCTGAATTTTCAAACTACTTGCCTTTTTAAATAACCCTTCAAACCAACATTTTGATGCTCTTATTTAGGAGTTATTGTACCCATTCATAGCGTTATGAGGGCACAGTCTTGGTATATGTGAAGTCTTTGGGATGACCCTCTTGGTAACCACAATCTCTTTACAGCTGAATGAGGATGAGCTTGTCTACACCTTCTCTCTTACCTACACCCCTGAGGCGCTTGCAGGTACTCCGATTACCCGCACAGATGGTGCAGTTGTTGGCGTTCAGTGCCATTATCAACGGTTAGTGCTCTCTGTGACTTTCTGCACTTTCTTGTGTGACTGGGAGACTATTTAATGGGTATTTTCATGAACTAGGCTTCAGAATGTAAGCAGTAATGCCTTGAGGCCAACATGGGTCCCTTATGCCTCAACGGAGGTTGGTCAAGAAGTCTTGCTCTTCTCCCTGAAGATCATGATGGGTTGGTAAAGGTTTTCTTTCACCTGAAATACCTCTACTCTTGCTATTGTGGCTGTGCCTAAAATGTTTTGTGTGTGTGTGTAGATGATTGGTCCCATCAGAGGCCTTCATACTCCTATTTCCTGGGTGGTGTTATTAACATCGAGGCATCTGTGAAGCAGTTCAATCATGTGCCTCTGCGTGTGTTTGTGGACCACTGTGTGGCCACTCAAGTACCTGACGTGAACGCTCTTCCAAGATATTCCTTCATTGAGAATCACGGGTAAGGTCATGGCCATTGATGCGGTAGGACTGTTTAAGTTGCTTTTTGTAACCACTTTGTCAGTCCTGGGTAAGGTCTAGTTGCTTGTTGTAGTTGCCCTTCAAGTTACTCTCTCTGATTGTTGTCATTTTAGATGCTTTGTGGATGCCAAAACTACAGCTTCCAGCTCCCGCTTCATGCCTCAGTCCCAGGTTGACAAGATCCAGTTCCAGCTGGAGACGTTTATGTTCCAGGAGGGCAACAGTCCTTCTGTATGTGCCATGTATATCATAAGCTAATTTGACTTCTCCTCACATCTGCTTTGGTTTTATGACTTGTCTGTCATCCCTTGCAGATCTACATAACCTGTATACTAAAGGCAACTATTGCTTCTGCACCCAGTGACGCTCAGCGCAAATCCTGTTCCTTTGCCAATGGGTATGTGGTTGTTGTTGTTTTTTTTTTTTTTTTTTTTGGTTAACCTTTCTCATGTTGAAGGTTCCATGTCTTTGTTGTTGCAGGTGGCTTGCTTCTGATGGAAATGACCAAGTTTGTGGTTGCTGTGACTCAACATGTGGTCCTGATGGTGAATTTGCTGCTTCTCCCTACGGAGGTTGGTAGCTTTTCCTCTTTCTAAGGTCGCTTTTGATTCAGGGGCTCTAACTTGAATTTTTCTCTTTTTTCTACTCTAGGCATTCAGTGGGAAGGCAAGGCATCACTTGGTCCTGTGATGGTTCAAGTACAAAAGAGTGTTTCTCAATAAAACTGACAAATCAATCCTTGATTGTATCGGACTAGTCATTTTGGTTCATGTCTTGTTTAACTGCTTTTCACTTGGAAAAAGTGCCTCAGTCTGCCAATGTGGTGAAACCGATAATCCTACTGTACTTCAAGTCCCATATAGCCTGGAACCATAGGGTTTCACTTTCTCCATAGGGAGTTTTAAATTATGAACCTTTTTAAAGACTGTTAGTGAAATCTCAAGGTCTTGGTTTTGAAGCCTAGTTAAACAGTGGTAATTTTCACCAGGAATTCTCTAAGGTGTTTATATAGCGCTTTCATGTTCTACTGTAAACCCAAAGCGCTTCACAATCATATCAGGGGATCTCTCCACAACCATCACTAGTGTGCAGCATCCACTTGGAACCTGCCATCTTGTGGCAGGTTAAATTTATAGCAAGCATAAACCCAAGTGTGCAGTGCAGTTTTATCTATGCACAAAATCCTGACAACACTAAATGTTTAGTTCTGGAAATTCCCATAATTAAAGTGTGGCAGACTGTGTATTTGGTTTCATGTTCTGCTGTATTCAAAGGCAACATTGTTTATGTTTGGGGGAAGCCAGTAGTTCTAATGTTATGAGTGTGATAAGAAGGAAGCATTGTTTGTTAAAGCATATATTTTATTTGTTTGTTACACTTCTAAGGACATAAAGCACAAGACGATACCACTCGGTGCCAGTGTTCATGCTCATCTTTGATATGCGCACAGAGCACGGTTTAATTCAACCCGCTATGTTCTGGCTCCTCTCCATATGCTGCTTGTACCAGTAAATCTGTTGAACTGGATTCCTTCTCCGACTTTAATGTTCTAGTATCTGGCACACCCGCTCCACCTCAGTAGCAACAGCTAGCACCTTACAGTCTTGAGCCTCTCAGCTATAGTGACTTTTTGTGCCATTAACGCCCCCAAATTTCTTTTTTCCCAATGCACAATGAGTTTCTGGACCAGTGGTGGGACTTGCTGGCACATGCAAACTGAATTGGGAATGCTAAATGAAGTGCTCTCCGGGTATTAAAACTCTAAGCGTCAACATTGCCACAGCATTTCCCACTTTTGGAGAACTCCCCTACAAAATGGATTATTTGTTGGTTTATCCATTTTTATTTGGAAAATGGCATGAATCACATTTAGAGTTTGGTTTAATGTTTAGGGATCCAAACTTGCCGAACCTGCACTGACGTTATTGGTTCCATCCAGGTGTTGTGCCGTAGCAGCGGGTTAGTTATACAGTCATCCTCAAATCAAGTACATAACGGACAAGATCTTTAAGTGGATGTTTGAAAACTCAGCCGACGGCAATAAAAAATCTGTTTTTGCATTACTTATGCAACATCTCAGGCATTTTATTTCTTGCACAGCACAGTTTCACAATGAATGTCAATCTTTGAGTTTAGATTCTGATCCTGATGTGTTTATTGCATACAAACAGATATGATTTCCACAGTTCATTAAAAACACTCATGCTCAATGATTAAAAACAAAGACAATTTGTTCAAGGTTGTTTTAATTTAATCATTTGAATGCAAAGTTGAACTGAAACCCAGTTTTTTTTTGCATGGACCATCATGTAGTTTCAGGCTTTGAAGTTGTAGTCTCACTTTTTTCCTTTTTGTTCTCCTTTTTTCCCATGGTCACCTCCATGACTGTGATCATGACCTTTTCCTTGACCTGGTGCCTGACCTTTCTCTTTCCCTTTGTCTTGGCCCTTTCCATGCTTGCCCTACAAGACATAGTGGTAAAATCTAAGTATCAGATGTCTGTCATTGGATATGTTAAAAGTGCATCATATGGTTTCACCATAATTTTTTTATTATTTTTATACCTTTCCACTGTCATCTACTGAGCCCTAAGAGACAGGAAATATGACAATATGATTAGCATAAAATGTACAAGTTCTTTAACTGTTTGTGTTGAAGTGTTTAAAGTTATTGTCTTCATACCTCACAGTGAGAATCCGCATCTACGCAATCCTGTTAATATACAGTATGATCAGTGTCTCATTCTTTAAAATTAACCTTTTATTTAATCAATGAATTGCTTTGCACATTTGAAAAAAATAAAAATATCTTACCTTCTTTGGTGCTGTAGAAGACATTAGGAAAACAAAAATAAGCATAAACATTTAATAAAATGTATGTCGATGCCACAAACAGAAAGATGTCAATATAATTATATATAATATGACTTACGTTTATCTCCCATGTTGATATTTTCTGATTTGCGATACGGCAGTAAAACTGAACTATAAAAAAAAAAGCCATAAACAAACTCGCCTTTGAATGCATGCTTGAATTATATGTATTATTTTACAAGGTTATAACCAGCATTTTTTTAAATGCAATAAATTATTCAATCTGTTTTGGTTTCTGTCATCAAACAGTCACATTAATCATGCATTTGACAAATATCTTTCTGTTAAAGATATCTCTCTGTTAATATCTCTCAACAGGACAAATAGTCCATTTGCAGTGAATAAATGAAGAATGTCTTACCTGGTCTTGTCTTGCTCTTTCAATGTGTAAATAGCGTTTCCCTGCCGTATTTATACGCTCAGGTCCGCCCTCAGGTGACACGGATACCTGCTCATCCGCACCCAAGAGTGGATAAACAAGTCTGCGCGCTCACATACAAAGAGTTGAATGATAATTATATTTTTAAAATCAACTGTATTTTCTGGATATGCTAAAAAAAATGTGTCTTAAATCTCCTCTATTAGTTTGTTTTCATGTATTTGAGTGCATGGCTGATGCACTGAACATAACACTTTATTTTGACTTTAGACATTATAAGTAACTTTGCAAGTGCATGTCAACTTATTCTACTAACCCGCACCCTTACCCTAATCTAACAGTTGGCATGTAGTTGCAAAGTTAAGACAGCTGATTCCTACATGTATAAACATGTGAGTTTAAATGTAAAAGTTCTCTTGCTGTAAAATGGTGATGTTTTATTGCTTTTCATGGGGAGAGGAATGTTATTGTCCCACACTGATGCAATCTGAATGGAGAAACGCCCAAAATTTCTTGGCAAGTTCACAGAAAATAGGCAGTTGAAGGAATCATAATAACAGCCTGCGTTTACACTTCACAAACCAGAAAGTCTACGAAAGTCAGAAAGATCTTCTGAGATGAGATGCCAACCAAACTGTCTGTGACTAGAGTTTATATGAGAAGATGCAGAATCATTTGACAAATTACACTCTCAGAAAATTTGTAAAAATTGTACCTTTAGGGGTACGTACAGCTGCTTATCACTGATAACATTACCCTTAAAAGGACATCTTTTACCTTTTTTACCCCTAAAGGTGCATTAGTACCTTAGAGTAGAAATATGAACCTTAAGGTACTACTGTGTATTTAGGAGTTAATAAGGAACAAAGTTGTCCATTAATACATTCTCAGAAAAAAGGTACAAAAGCTGTCACCTTTTCATAAGAACTTTCGTTCCTTTTAAGAACTAATTCCTTTAGGGTATGTACTCTTCTACGGTGTAAAAGATACTGCCCCAGTCACAGCTTTTGTACCTTTTTTTCTGAATGTACTGGCCTTACCCTTAAAGGTAAAAATTTTTTTTAAAAATCTGAGAGTGAATGAAAAAATGTACGTTCATTCAAAGTAATCGTCTTTCATAATTCAATAATCAACCTTTTTCACTGACCTGACTTTAGAGCTGCATGCTTTAGGCTACAGCAGAATTGGAATTAGCCTCATTAGCCTCAATTTATCATAATTAGCCTTATTTTTCTGGTACTGTGTTTTGGTATTGCTTTAAGAGCTAGAAATAGACTTGACCTGACTTAAATTAAAAAGAAAACGACTGAAAATGTTATCTTCTGAAAATTAAAATCTTCATTTGCATTTGAGGTAATTAAAGTCAGGAAACTTATTTTGATTTGTCATAACTTATTTATCTTTTTTTATTAAATTTTTTTTTTATACAGTGTAGGTTGATTCAGCAATATAAAATAATACATTTGACTTAAAAAAAAACAGTTAATTTATATGTTATCATTTTTAGATTACCATTTTGTTTCAGTGCATGCAAAAGATAAATCACAAATTAGATCTTTTAAATATCTATCTCAATTTATCCTGGACAGAACTAAGAATTTACTATATTCCCTAAGGATATTGATTCATGTTAAAGTTTGCATAAGTTCACATGTAATCTGACACTAGATGTTGAGCTTGATAACATTAAAGCATTGCTTGACGGTGTATGTTTGTTTTTATATTCTTTTGAAACATAAAGCATTATGGGTGTTTGCTCTGTGAATCTGGATTAACCCGCTCTGTTTGGAAAGGTGTAGAATGAGTTGCATATGGAGGCTTGTGCACCCGTCCGTCATCTAATTGATTTAATAAAGCATGTTAACAAGCAGATCCATGGGATAAAATGTGTTAAATTCTCACGAAATTAATTTTTATTTATGCGAAATATAGGCCTGGTTTCACAGACAGGGTTTAGATTAAGCCAGGATTAGGCCTCAGTTCAAGGACATTTAAGTAGCTTTTTTTAAACGTACCTTATAAAACATTGTGTGAGACAATGCACTGACATATTTTAAGATCTGTCAGTGCAAGTTGCTTTCAGTTCAAACATGCATGTCTGTGAAACCGGGGGATGATTCAATTATTTCTTTTCATTTGATTTTGGGGGTAAATTGTGATGTGTTCCTGACAGGTTTCATGAGATTCGCCTTATCACAGCTACTTATGCAAGGTTCTTGATATCACACCACTTACAGTAGGCTTTTGTCTTAACTAGGTTAACCAACTCCATGCCAAGAGGGTGAGAGTTATTGGCTGTAATCTTTAGAGAATGAACAGGTTTGGTCATGTTTACCATCACAGAACATTGACACGCACATGCACATTGATGGTTGGTTGCCAAGAGCACAATCCTATAAGTTTTTAGATGTTAGCCTTTTGAAAAAATCCCTTTAAATAACAAAAGTCAGTTCCTAATATTATACCTCCAGGAAATGACATAATTTTGGAAGGAAAACAGCAGGACAAACCATAAGTTGCATCATTAGATCTGATGAGTTCAGTGACGCAGTGCTATTTTACTGTCAATGATACCATAGTGTTTGTTAATATTTTAAATGACATAAATCATAAATCAGTTTGATAAGGTGTTTTATAAATATAAAGATGAACTTGCAGTTATAATCAAGTTAATAAAGTTGAGGTGCAGATTTAAATCCTTTTATAAAAACATTCCTTAAAAACAACGCACGCATATTTAAAAGCATATTCTTGTTATGACTAGTGAAAGTTGATAGTCTGGGACAAGCACCAGTATTATTCACATTAATGACATGAGTCACTGCTTTAACACCTCACTCTCCTCTGATTGGTCAACATGGAGGTGTGTCTGATCAACACCAAACCTGCTTCTATAATGAGCTTCAGGTTTATTTTTAAAAGATACAGGCTTTTCCAAAAGACTCGTAATGTAGCATACTTCCGGTGTCCTTTTTGATTTTTTTTTTTCAAAATTGTTTTGATACTCATAAAAAAAGAGTTTAAAATGTGAGTAAATAAAAAAATACTGGTTATAATGTGTTTTTTTTGTGCTATGCTTATAACATTTAAATCACCAAACAAATAAACATGACATTAAAATTCCAATAACAACCATATATAGCCTATTAAAAAAGCATTAATGTCACATATGCAAGTAGATACATGCATAGCCATTTTTTTCCACATTGCTCATTGTTTTATAAAGCAGAATGGTGTGAAAATGGGAGGTTTGAAAAGCTTAAGATAACACAAACAGTGTAGTGTTTGACGCTGAATCATGTATCACTTTATTTATCTCATTGTGTAGTTTGGGGACGAGATATGTGTGCTTTGCATTTTGGCTTTATGAAAAGTCACACATAAATATGCTCAAAGAGCAGGTAGCTGTTTGAGTGTGTAACCTGAAACCACAGTGACACCTGAATCTTGTTTAATGGTCTGCATACACAGTGTTGTGGAGATGAGCGGTCATATAGTTAAACATTGGTTTGTTCTCCCTCGAGCATCAGGTGTGGTTTACGCTCAGTGTTGCAGGTGCCCTCTGAAACAGACTGATTTATTTGATATTTATAAATATATAACAGGTTTCACTGACATTATATACCTCTATCTTGAACTAAACCATCTATACAGTAGATAAAACACTCGGTTAATATTTCCATGCAACGTCGCTTTTATTATAGATGTGCACTTTGACCCAATTCCTGGCTCTTTGGGCACTGTTTATTTTGTCGTTGCACTGTTTAATAGCCTATATATATTGCCAAGAACGTCTATTGCCCAGAGACTTAATTATGAAATGCTTATAATTAAAAATAGACTCGAATGAGTCAACAGTTGTCATAAATGACATGAAGAGCACAGCTATGAAAGTGCGTAGTAGCTCAGATCACGTGGTTTCGCACTTTCGTCACTGAGCAGCAGGTGGCGCCAGATCTGAGGCGCGCATGACGTCACTCAGCCAGGCCTCAGTTCAATCTGCTAATCTTGAGTTTTATACCTAGTTGGCAGGTAAGCGGTTCCACATCCACCCAGAATACTGGTTTATCTGATTATTTTACTTCATTTGATCATAATTTTTCCCTTTTAATGTCTAAAGTGTTATAAAAATGCAACATTAAAAATGCTGAACGCGTTTTTGACGTTAACGTACAATACAAACATACAGTTGTCAAATCTGTGATTTACAACTCCATCTCAGATGTAAGTTAGTTAATCTAATGTTTCAGAGGTATACATAACATTATTTTTGTTTTAAACAAATTATTGTTGATGGTTTAGTGCTGTTTTATACTAGTTGGATTGATTGCTAGTCTACCCAGCTAACAATAAAATGTTCTAAAAACGTTTTATAACCGTTAAAAAGGTAGTTCGGAATGTTCTTTGAACGTTCAAAACGTTTAGTTTTTTTCCAAAAAAACGTTTTAAATACTTTTTTCTTGGTTATGCTAATGTTTGATAGTTTTGCAAGTAATTTGGGAACAATTTGAACCATCTGAAAGAAACTAGGAACGTTTAAAAACATTCTAACGTCCAAATGAAATGTTTCAGAAAAACGTTTAATTAAAGATGTATAAATAATGTTTTTGTGCTAACGTTTTGAGAACAATAATAAAGACCAGATAACTTTGAATGAACGTTTTATTAACTGGTAGAACGTTGTTCTTAACTTTGAGGACCTTGTCACAACTTTCTGAGAACGTTCCCGTTTGCTAATTGATGGATTGTCTCGTTAATATGAATTTAGGTTTATATATTGAGCAGGATAAACCAGTTCTCCACCGTTACCTGCTACTGTACTGTTGCTTTACCATGATAATATGGTGGTATTATGGTATTTGGATATATTCATATTTGGGTTATTACTGAGATTCGGTAATATTTCAGTCCCCCAGACTTTTTAAAGTGGTGTTTCACCAAAATTAAATATTAAAAGCTTTTCACAATACGTGGTATGTAATCATGAACTTAGCTTATGTTTTATACCTAGTTGGCAGGTAAACGGTTCTACTTCCACCCTCAATACTGGTTTATTTGATTATTTACCTCATTTTATCATAATTTTTCTCTTTTAATGTCTGGAGTAAATTATTAAAAAATATATATATATATAATTTTTTTTTAAATTACATTTAAATAATTTGTTATCATAAAATAATGTCTTATTTCTATTGTACACTAAGCATTTTGTCATGTCATACGTAGAAAATATTTAACAATTTGTGCACAGTATATAATTTTTTTGCAATATTGTAAGTATTTATTTGTGTTGATTTCTTGTGAAAAATAATAAATAAAAGGATAAAATGCCTAAAGTGGAGAAAATATGATTTATTATTTTTTTGGACGTTTGACATGTGGATAATGATGTGGGGTATTTAGAAAATGAATTATTTATAATATTATAATTCAAAAATACAAGTTGAAATATTACCTAATCCCAGGAATGACCCATTTATAATAATATTTACTGGTACTGTGTTTCAAATACTATGATATTTCCATGTTCAAAAGAATATACTGTGTCCGATCAGCTGAGGTTCTTTATGTTTTCTGCCAGTAATCAAGTTTGTTTTTGGATCATTTGAGTATATTCAACAATTGTCTCTCTATATACACATGACCTGTTTCTTACAGCAGAGAAACACAGCCTGAGGAATCACCATGCAACACCAGGAGCATCTCATCATGTTCATGGACTTCTGTGAGGACAAACACTATCTCCTGGAGGACGAGACTCATGTGAGGGTTTGAAACACTTTTTGTTGTGTTCAGATCGAGTCATCTTGATTGTATCCAGACTTGATTAGTATGGCTTGCTTCATTTAAAGTTAAAGTTGCACTAGTTTTTTGGTAACACTTTACAATAAGGTTCATTAGTTATCATTAGTTAATGTATTGACTAACATGAACTAACCATGAGCAATACATTTGTTATTGTATTTATTGTTAATGTTGGTTAATAGAAATAAAGCTGTTCATGTTAGTTCAGATTGCATTAACTAATGTTAACAAGATTTGAATCAAGTATTAGTAAATGTTGAAATTAACGTTAACGAATATTAATAAATGCTTTTCGTTATTAGTTCATGCTAACTGATGTTGTTAAAGTGCCCCTATCATCAATCTTTGAAAATGACTCTTCGTGTAGTGTGTAATAAAGCTCTAAGTGAATGAAAACATCCTGCAAAGTTTTATATCTGAAAGTGCACCGTATATAAAGTTATTGTCTTTCAAAAGTGAGAGTCGACTCTGAGTCAATGAAATGAATTGTTTTTGAAACGAGTCATTAGCCGTTTGTGACGTAGATACGAAACATTAGCATATTGGCCGCGCCCAGTTATTGCGCGCGCACTCGCAGGGAAACTTAAACCTCAAACCGGAGATGATCCTGAACTGGACCGCATCATGTCGAGAAGACGGCGCTGTGCATGATGGGAAGGTAAAGCCAGTTATTTTTCACTCCCCAAGGATGAGCATGTGAAGAATCAGTGGTTAAAATTCATCTTTACCAAGATATCACAGCAGTATAATCCTAAACTATTTCTGTGTTCCCTTTATTTTATAGTATAGACGACTGCTTCTCAAATCTCAGGAGTTCAATGCAGGATTCACAAACCGCTTGCTCTTGAAAGATGGTGTTCAAAATACTTAGTTTTGAGTTTTATGTTGTGTAGGTCTCCTGCTAACTCTCATTATCACTGTCTAACTGAAATACTGATCAGCTGTGGGCCACTGTTATCGAGTCGTCCTTGCGATGGAGGTTGAATTACTAGTTCTTCTAATGTTTCATCACCAGACTCACGCTCGCATTAATATGGTAAAATCGACGTCATTGTTCGTTACTGTATTTAGTTCACGTTGTAGGAAGCCTCAGGACACGCAGAGCTGTCGGTGTTATGGCAATGGGCGTTTTTGTTCTCGACGCGCTCAGGCTGGAGACGCGCTGTACACAGGTAGGCCAATCACAACAGACTGAGCTGTCCGGCCAATCACAACAGACTGAGCTGTCCGGCCAATCACAACAGACTGAGCTGTCCGGCCAATCACAACAGACTGAGCTGTCTGGCCAATCACAACAGACTGAGCTGTCCGGCCAATCACAACAGACTGAGCTGTCCGGCCAATCACAACAGACTGAGCTGTCTGGCCAATCACAACAGACTGAGCTGTCTGGCCAATCACAACAGACTGAGCTGTCCGGCCAATCACAACAGACTGAGCTGTCCGGCCAATCACAACAGACTGAGCTGTCTGGCCAATCACAACAGACTGAGCTGTCCGGCCAATCACAACAGACTGAGCTGTCCGGCCAATCACAACAGACTGAGCTGTCTGGCCAATCACAACAGACTGAGCTGTCTGGCCAATCACAACAGACTGAGCTGTCCGGCCAATCACAACAGACTGAGCTGTCCGGCCAATCACAACAGACTGAGCTGTCTGGCCAATCACAACAGACTGAGCTGTCCGGCCAATCACAACAGACTGAGCTGTCTGGCCAATCACAACAGACTGAGCTGTCCGGCCAATCACAACAGACTGAGCTGTCCGGCCAATCACAACAGACTGAGCTGTCTGGCCAATCACAACAGACTGAGCTGTCCGGCCAATCACAACAGACTGAGCTGTCCGGCCAATCACAACAGACTGAGCTGACTGAGCTGTCTGGCCAATCACAGCAGACTGAGCTGTCTGGCCAATCAGAGCAGACTGAGCTGTCTGGCCAATCAGAGCAGACTGAGCTGTCTGGCCAATCAGAGCAGACTGAGCTGTCTGGCCAATCAGAGCAGACTGAGCTGTCTGGCCAATCAGAGCAGACTGAGCTGTCTGGCCAATCACAGCAGACTGAGCTGTCTGGCCAATCACAGCAGACTGAGCTGTCTGGCCAATCAGAGCAGACTGAGCTGTCTGGCCAATCACAGCAGACTGAGCTGTCTGGCCAATCACAGCAGACTGAGCTGTCTGGCCAATCAGAGCAGACTGAGCTGTCTGGCCAATCAGAGCAGACTGAGCTGTCTGGCCAATCAGAGCAGACTGAGCTGTCTGGCCAATCAGAGCAGACTGAGCTGTCTGGCCAATCACAGCAGACTGAGCTGTCTGGCCAATCAGAGCAGACTGAGCTGTCTGGCCAATCAGAGCAGACTGAGCTGTCTGGCCAATCACAACAGACTGAGCTGTCTGGCCAATCAGAGCAGTCTGAGCTGTCTGGCCAATCACAACAGACTGAGCTGTCTGGCCAATCACAACAGACTGAGCTGTCTGGCCAATCAGAGCAGTCTGAGCTGTCTGGCCAATCACAACAGACTGAGCTGTCTGGCCAATCACAACAGACTGAGCTGTCTGGCCAATCAGCAGATAAACTCGCGGAAAGGAGGGATTTAGAGAGATTGATTCATTTGACGAGCCGTTTGAGAATCATGGAAAATGTGATGATGTGCAAATGTATATTGTGAGGAAATTAAACAGTTTTTTTTACATTTGATGCGTGTAAACATGTTGTAAGAGACTCTACAACAACATTAGGAAACTTTAAAATACCATGATGGGGGGGCACTTTAACTAATGAACCATATTGTAAAGTTTTACCGCTTTTTTCTTCTCTGTTGTCCCGTATATCGGAGTGAAACGGGGCTTGATTGTGTCGGTGGGGAATTGATTGGATGGTTGTGGTTTGCTATTGGCTGATCTCATGTGAGTGACAGGTTGCCCCGCCCACCTCATCAGAGAAGAGACGAGATGCTGCAAGAGGGAAGGGAAGTTATTCTGATTCAAGATTACCAGGCATATGATGTGCACTGATAAATAATTTATAAAAAACACTGTAATAACTGTAAAAAACAAGAATTGTCCATTTGATTTCATGGTGACTTTAAAGCCCACTTAAACAGGAGGAGACCAGACCATCTGATTTATTTTATGCACTTGCTTTTATTTATTTAGCAAAACCAATTTAGTTACCAAAAAGATTTTGACTTATAGGTGAGGAAAATCACAAGTATATATGTGATGTTAATTTTTGCAGTACATAATACTAAGTTTAAAATACAAGCTAGATTAGTACATGAGCTAGAGCAGAAGAGAATGAGAGTTTGTTTATGGTGGTGGTGGATTAGTTAAGTACTTGAGGAAGAGGCGTGTCTTCAGTTCACATTTGCATATCTAATTGACATGCAAAGTACCCAACCACAGATCTTTTGTTTATGTGAATTTCAGAAGCAGGTATGCAAAATGTACCTTTCGGAAGCATGTGCTGTTGTAAAATTTTACAAAGCCACCCTAGCAACTGCTTAGCAACAACCTGTTAACTACCCACAACATAATTGATGGATTTAAGTAGTTCATCTCTATGTCAGTGATCGTTATGCATTGGAATTTATGTTTAATTTTAAATGAGTCTTCTGAGCCGGGTCGTTTTAATGAATCAGTCGACCTGATTCACAGTGAAGCATCACTCACTGAACCAGGTTGCATTTTTATGATTTCATTCATTATTAACTTCATCAACCCTGTCCAGTGGTTTTGAAACAACAACATGAGTGAGTAAATGCTTTTTTTTTTAGTTGAACCATTTCTTTAAATCCACTAGTGAGAGTGTGAGAAGAGTTTTTCTAGTTCAACACTCTTATTGATTTCTAAATTTCACTGTTATTACAAAGATCCCATATTGAGAGTCATAACATGAATGGTTTCCTGGGGTATGACAGCAGACGTGGGTGGGGTAGTGAGGGGTAATTTTAACTATGAGCAAGAGCTTTAGAGAGAGAGAGAGAGAGAGGCTGAGCCGTACGGGTGAGCGGCGGCGTCCGTTAGCAGGGCTTTTCTTTACATTCGGAGATCTTGGCTCGCAGCCCGACTGGCGTTTTTGTAATCAAGGCATGATCCGGGACTCCATGCGCTTCTTCCCCGAGCCGCGTCGGCTGCCTGCCGTTTGCAAGGATCCCAGATTCCCCTGCTGACATGAACAGAGCTGTGAGTGCCACTGTTTCTCATAGCTTTTTATCCCACTCTTTCGTGCACATCTTTGCTCTTCTCTGGATCCTTTTTTTTCCCAGCAGTCTGGATGTGGATGGTAGGCTGACTCTAACGTGAGCTTGCTGTCAGATGCACGTTTGTCTGGAGAACGAGGCCTCGGTTTGGGAACGGGAGCGTCCGTCAGATTATAGTTAGAGCCGCTGTGTTTGGGCTGTTTGACATGTGATCTGTACAGATGAGTTGAAAGCGCTGGAATGTTCCCTGTCCTTTTTGCAGCATTGATGATTCATGGTGGCTCGTATTGCACTGGATTTCTGGATGTGTTTGTACCTCCGCGAGGTTTGTTTTGGTCCCCTGACAACCGAAGTCACTGTGAGTTCCTTGTGCACTTGCCTTTGCAATCTGTTCACTCTTTTAAAAAACAATAAAGGTTCTTTATTGGAATCAGTGGTTCCACGAGGAACAGTTTACATCCATGGAACCTTTCCTGGTTCTTTATGATGGAAAAAGGTTCTTTAGATTAAATAAAATGTTGTGAACACTAAGAAAAAAATGTTTAGTTTAAGAACTGATCACTGAAAGGATCTTTGAGGAGCCAAAAATAGTTCTATTTCATTGCTGCCAAAAACGTGTGCATCATTATCACTTTAAATGTTCTTTAAAGGGATCGTTTACCCAAATATGAGTTCATTTAATACCACATGATTTTTTATTTCTTATGCCGAACACAAAAAAAATATTTTGAAGAATGCTTAAGCCACTGTTTTCCAGGTGATGCATAATTCAAATGTATTGCATTTTGGTGTCAATTATTGTATTGGAAAATTGCTTGTAAATTTCACAAATAATTACAAAGAAACGGCACGTAACACATTGAACTTTGAAGTAGAAACACTTTACATTTTCTTGTAAAATGTAATCAACTTAGTTTTTCAACAAGTGTCTTGCACTATATTTTAAGTCTTCTGAAAACAAATGATGCTTTGTGAGATTAACAGACTAAAATATAAGTAATTATTCTCTGAAAATCCCCTCTGCCGTAGCTTTCAAATCTTATTCGCAGCTGCATGGAGATGTTTGGCAAATAATGGCTTGTATCTCAGAGAACAATCATATGCTTCATGATGGTGCTTTTATTGTTCTTCTGTGTCTTTTTTGGAGCTTTTCAGTAAAAATCACCATCCAATTCCAGTGCATCATATTCCACAGAAAATAGAAAGCCAAATGGGTTTGAAACAGCACGAGGGAGTAAATGATGACTGGATGTTTATTTAATGGTCTGCACCCTTAATATGAAGTGGTTTCAGACACATTTGAATTATTAGTCTGCATGTTTTTCCCCACAGAGGGCCTGTATAATATACTTACCGGTACTAATGTGTGCTTCGAGAAACAGGAATGCTGGGAAGCTTAACAAAGTTAAGATGTTTGGTGTCATCAGTAGCAGAACTTATTCTGCTGATATTAACCAATCAGAATCCTCCATGCAGAACTTAATTTAATTCCTCTATTGCAATGAATGTGAATCTATTTACAGGGGTCATATGTTATACGTTTACATTTTTTTTTCTTTGTAATTTTAGCTAATCTTTGTCATTTTTTCCTGCACCTAAAGATTTATAGTTTTTCCGCTCCAAACTTTTTCTCAGGGCGTGTCCAGCTGTTGAATAATGCGTGTGTGTGTTAATTTGTGAATTCATACGATCATATGCTAATGAGCTCATGATCGTGATGTCATGACCATTTTTGCAGTTTAGTTTAATGATCTGTGTCTGGAGAGTTCATGATTGTTGTAGTATGTGGATATAGCACTGTTTACAGATATCTAGAGAGCTGGATGGCAAATAAAATGCTGATGTGCAGTTTAATGACAGCGCAAAAACACACAATTGCTGAGTTTGCTTGTCATCTGTTGTGTGCTGTCACTTTAAATGTGTGCAAACACTCTGCATGTGTTTCAGTGGGTTTGCATGAGTGTTGTTGAGTCATAGTTCGGCTGAATTTCACATGAAGTGAGCGCAGGGAATGGTAGTTTAATCTTCCTCTGCTTCAAAAGTATAATCATGCATATGTATATAGTTTTATATACTAAATATATTAGTTTCACCTTTTAATTTGAATGACTGAAATGCACGATATTCAAATTTTTCGAGTTTCACCTGTGTGTATAAATATATATATATACTATATATATATATATATATATATATATATATATATATAAAGGCTTCAAGTGAAATGCTACCAATATTTTGTCCAATGCTCGGTTTTGAAATAGAGTTTTCTGGGTTATTTAGTTGAACTCTGTGGGCAATTTGAACTCAGTGTTCAGTTATTAGTGCTGTGAAGTGACTTAATTGTCCTTTTGGTGATGTGGTTCTCATGTAAATCCTGTGGATGCAGTAATTATGAGCACTAGGAAAGTCATGCTTGTTTTAACAAACACCTCTGACAAATCATTATATTACTTAAGTCTTTTATTAGAGGATCGGTCCTGCCCGTGTGTTTGCAGTGGTTTATCTGTGTTTGGAGGGATAAAAGCGTCTTTCAACCTCGAGGAATCTCTGCTTTGAGCTGAGATCTGACTCTATTCTCTCTCAAATCTCTGCAAGCCTCTTCAGATCCAAATTTACTCCGTGTAGGAGTCTCTCTGGCCTGGAGTCAGTCGGGTTATCTCTGCCGCAGGCGCTCTGGCTTTCAGGCTTTCATGTCTCTAAAAATCCACAGATACTGAGAGATCTCGACGTTCGATGCCTGATTTGACTGTCGTATAACACTGATATGAACGTCTTCATTCCCCTGCCGCGTTTAAAGCAACTGCAGTATTTTAGTGTGTTAATTCAAACTATAGTCTCACATAGCCAGATCTATGTAGTCGATAGTCTCAAATATCTTTTAAATATAAAATCTCTTTATAATCAAACTATCATAACAGTGTAGCTTTAATGACCTCATCTGTCGACATGAATCGCACAGCTGGTTCAAACATCCACATCTCTATGATCAGATGCTTTCTGAACTGCTGTTTTCTCACCGCTGTCATTAGTTGTGTTCATTTTGTTATTGAGAAGAAAGAGCGGCACGTATTTACATATTCATCTAAGCGTGGCTCTCAGCAGTGTGGACGGCGTCTGGATGTTCGTTAACAGTAAATCATTGCAAAGGTATAAGCAAAGAAGAACGTAAAAGATCTTCGCTGTTAGTATATCGATGCCTTCAATCTCTTGTACGTTACTGTTCACTAGTGCAAGCACTGGCAATAAGTGCTGCTGCAATTTACTTAATGGCCACCGGTGTCGCTAATAACAAGGTTTTCTGAATTCTACATATAGACCATTTATTTGAATCATGCAACTTATAGGCTACAATTTAACAACAATTTTCCTCATCAGAGGCTGTGATTGGATAGCTGGATTAACCAGTGGACCAATGGCATCGCAGCATCTCAGATGTTGGTTTGCTGTTTCTGAAATGCCGGAGTCAAAGTGTGTGATCAGAATGATTTGGTTTAATTCCCTCCAGAAGCGTCTCACACACACGAGTGTGTTCCCGAACACCAGCATCCGAACACTAGAGAACATACTGTGTTTTGTCTGACGCTCTGAGACACACTCATGTATGATGGAGGGAAAAACAGGCCGATTGCAGAAATGTACATTTTTATTACAGATATTTTGCACCAAAATCCCAGGGAATGATGATTTTGTTCTTATGAACACATGGGGGATGAGAACGCAAAAATGTTTTATGCAATTATATTCCAATTTCGCGCATAAGTTAATTCGCTACTTTCAATGGAAACCTAGCTAATGGCTGAAGACAGCCATAAATATTAGTATTACATTTATAATGTAATTATTTTATAAATTTTTTCTTAAATATTTGTATTAACTAGTAATATTTCTTATTTTGTTTTTATTTTGCATGTAATTGTTTTAATATAATAAATTATTTATTATTATTTTATGGCCATATTTAAATTATCATAACATTTTGCCAAAATTAGCCCTCAGGCAAGCATATGAAACCTGGAATTTTTTTGTAAATCCCATTTTAAAACACATTTGCAATTTTTATCTGAAGAATCGCTGTTAGATTCACCCCAACACACATCATGCAACCCTACCAAAATGTTTGAGGAACATTAACTGAGAGATTCTGGCAAATGCTGTAAAATGAAATATCCTTGCTAACAGTTTTCTGCTCAATATCTGAGGGTTATGGCTGAGTTTTGAGCTTCAGCGCCTGAAATCGTGGTCACGTGTGAGTGTCAGACGTCTTGAAACAGCTGATGGCATGAGAAGTTTTAGTGCGCTGGGCTCATGTTGCCGTTCGTAGCAGCTGATGCTAATAATGGCGTGTCCATGTGCAGTTAGACCCACAAATGTACACGCGTTAAAGAAACATGTAGACAGTAATTGACGGATTATAACTAATCATATGCCATTGTGTTTATATTTCAGTCCTGGACTGTTTCTCCTGGGTCTCTGGCATTAGACATTCATGTAATATAAACGCAGCCTTATTCCATTAGATATGCTTTATGCAGTTCTGTTGTTTTTCCTCCAGGCTGTTTAAATGTCTGGACAAGAAAAATGTGCAAATCTATTATTTTGCTGTTTATGTATAAAGATTGTAATTTTCAAGTGAGATGCAGTAAATAACAGAAATCCTGCTGGCAGATATAATCTTCATCTCTCACAGATTGTTTGGATTATTGTGTTTATGCATGTAGTTCATAAACCGTTCTGTGCTCAGAGCTCGACAGAGATGACGATGATGATGATGATGAAGAAGGAACACAAGGATGCAGAGCTGGATAAAAAGATCGAGGCCTTGCGGAAGAAAAATGAAGCACTTATGAAACGGTACCAGGTGAGAACCTGATTAAAATACGCCAAAAAACACATTTAGATCTAATTGAAATTCTTAAACCAATCATTTGAAGTCTTGTTTAGTATGAAATCATAAATCTATGGAAAATAGGAAACCAATGCCTGATGAAGGTCACGTGACCCCAAATGTTGTTCGAAAGCTATAGCAGTGTGTGGGATTCATCTATTTTTGTTAAATTATTATGCTTTCAATTTATTATTCTATTATTTTTAGGGCTGTCAAATTATTAATCACGATTAATCGCATCCAAAATAAAAGTTTGTGTTTACATAATAAATGTGTTTGTACTGTGTAAAATTATTTTGTATATATATAAGTACACACACGTGCATTTATATATTTAAGAAAAATATTAAGAAAAATATTTATATATTATATAAATTATATATAAATCTATATATAGTATATACATGCAAATATTTCTTAAATATATACAAGCATGTGTATGTATTTATATATATAAAATAATTATACACAGTACACACACATTTATTATGTAAACACAAACTTTTATTTTGGATGCGATTAATTGTGATTAATCATTTGACAGCCCTAATTATTTTATATTATTACAAAACATAATGCTAAGGGATGTATAACGTGATTAGTTTATGATATGATTTCCTTATGATGTTTTGCAGGAAGTGGAGGAGGATAAAAAGCGGGCGGAACAGGAAGTGATGTCACCCCATGGCAGGAAGGGAAAGCTTGTTGATCTGTCCATCACCATCAACAAATCCTCCAATGTGAGCTTCTTTATTCCTTCACAGGTTAAACTGATAATCATGATTATTTTGCTAAAAAATTATGGACAACTAAAATGGCATATTATCTTTTTTATTTATTTTTTATTGAACAATAATTAATGTACAAACAATATGGCAATATTAGTAAATCTTTACATTAGAAGTGTTCAGGTGTTCACGAGTTTAAATATAACGCAAATTTACTTTTATTAATTTTAAGCATTTCATAATTTATTTGTAATAAACACTTTAAGTGGGCTATTTAAAAAGTGTTAGGACTATTTATATGTTAAATTATGTTGTAAAACATGCGCAGCGTGTGAGGTCATATTGTATGTGCGCGTAGAAAAACATTGGTCCGCAGCCGCTCTACTCCTGACCGTCAGTGTTGTGGATAGGCACTAGGCAGGTTTTTTGTGTTCATTTCTATTGCATTATGATTAAAAGCAGTATCAATAATGTCAAAAATATGATGTGCAGTCAAGTTCGGGTGTGTGCTGTTTAAATGAGTGTTCTCACCGATACGCTTGTTGTGATTCGCAGAGTTGTATTTTGACTAGGGCCGGGACTCGATTAAAAAAATTAATCTAATTAATTAGAGGCTTTGTAATTAATTCATCGAAATTAATCGCATTTTAATCGCATAAATATTTGACCTGAGAACAGTGTGAAGTAATTTTTTTCACATGGATTTTTAGTATACTACCATTGACTAATGACTGAATACATAAGCTTATTAAGCAACAAAATATTGTTTATTTTTGTTCAACCAAGTCCAGCAGACCAGTGCAATTTTTGCCATTAAATGTAGCAATAGCATATTTAGAAATATAGTAGGCCTACATTTTAGAAATTCGGGTAGCCTATAGGTAGGAAGACCTTCTGTAAACTGTTTTTTTAAGTTGAAAAAGGTTTCCAGGGTGACGCGTCAGGCTTGGCACGTGAATCACCACAGCCAAAATAGCGCTGCATGACAGATGTCGCTTTTATTTCTAAATATTAAAAAACTTGCTTACCATGTCATCAACTTTTTTCTTTTCCGATTCTCAAATATGTGTAAGTGAGTTTGTTTTGTTGTTTAAAAAATCTTTATAAATTATCTGTAACGTGAGATGGGCGCCGTGTTTGGGCCGCAGTTCAGAGATTCCTGTCTGTTGGATTTATTACAGCGCGTGAATTCATCAGTTTCTCCCGAAATACATGAAAGTAAGTGGCCGGTGAACTGGGAGTAGAATAGAGTTGACTTAATTAGTTATTTACACTGTGGTCTGATATGAATAAAAAACGTCGGCAAATATATTTTCTTGGGTTGTTATTGCTGCTTCCATAGACACCATTGTGTATTTTACAAACTATAAATGTGTTGTTTTGCTATAAATAATGTCTAAAACCTAAAATTAACATTATGTGGTTAAAAACACTGAACAGTTGTGATCGCCTATGACAAGCGCTGAGCGTGTCCGTCTTTGGCTCAGCCACAGCGCGAAAGCACAGTTTGAATCTGGCAGTGATGTCACTTCACTACATTCGCTCCTTAGTGGTCAGCTGGTGCAGAGCGGGCCGAAATCACAATTGCTGATGAGATATAGGAAAATATCTAGTGGAAAATGAGAATGTTATTCAGCCAGTGAGAAACGTTCCGCGGTGCAAAACTAAGCGATTAAAATCAGTTATCGTGTTAATTAACGCGTTAAGGTCTGTAATTAATTAATCTTAATTAACGCGTTAAAGTCCCAGCCCTAATTTTGACGACTTGATATTATTTCTTATTTAAAAGTGGTTATTACTCCCAAAAAAAGGGGAGGGGGGCGGTCAAGGACCTGGATATTGGATAGCGGGGCGCTGGCCCAAAAAAGGTTGAGAACCACTGAGCTAAAGGAACCTAAAGTAAATGAAATGTGGAGAAAAAAAAAAACTAAGAGTAGTTTAGTATATATTAATAATGATGTCGGGTTTTCATGTTGTAAGCACCTGTGTGCAGGACCAGCGAGTGGTGACCAAGAGGCCGGGAGCGCTGGGAGAAGGAGCGCCGGAGAAGGACTGTGATCCTGGATCCTGTGTCTTCACCATCGGGAGAGGGAAGAGACGGCAGCTGCTCGTCACAGCGCCTGCAAACAGCAAGGTGAGACCCAAGTTATCATAGAAGCCCCTTTCACACATCCCGCCAAAGTGCCAGAACGCCTTCTGTGTGAACGCAAACACGACCCGGGATTGATACCGGCATCGATGTCGGGTTGAGGACCGTAACATTACTGGGATCAGTCCCGGAACGCGTCCTGTGTGAACAAAAGCCAGGACAAATGCTGGGTCACATTATCCGTGTATTTTCCGGAATCTCTGTGTGAAAGGGGCTAGAGAGACTACATACAGAGTCAAGGCTTCAGACCTATTTTGATTTTTTTCAATTTTTATTTTATTTAAATTTTTAGTAATTGTATCATGTTGTCATTGTTATTTTTTCCTGTTTAGCTTTAATTAGTTTTTATTAGTTTTAGCTTTAGTAATTTTAGGACATCAAATTAAACTTATATTTAATTCCCACTTCACACTTGTTTCTATGTGGTTTCTAGGAGCTTTAAAACCCATTTAAGTCTAATAATGTGACGTTTAGAGAAACAATAATATGCAATGAGACCTTGAAATGAGAAGTCAAAATAAAAGCTTGATGGTTTAATGGTCACTTCTTTTCATAATTACATTGTTATTTTTTTAAAACAGCAGTTATGTTATTTTGTTTAACAATTTAATTTAGTAATAATAAGTTTATGCAACCCTATAAACAAGCACAGCAAACCTGGAGCTTTAAAAAATAATAAATGTTTATCAGAAAAATCACAATTACACTTTTTCTCCCCCCAGATCGTGCAGCTCTACTCGTCAGTAACTCTCGTCAGACACTTGAATGAATTTAAAGGATGCTAGAGAGTGTTTATGTCATGTTGTTTCAGGGTAAGAGGGTGTTCGGGGAAAGAAAGGACCGGAACCGGCCCGTGAGTCCGGTGAGGTTGAAGTGTCGTGTTGAAGAAGAGCTGGAGTCCAGCGCACGAGAGAAACATCCTAGGAGAGTCCCGGAGGTGAGCAGATGTTCTCTTGAGTTTTGATGGCCCTTGTGTAGCAGCATGTGTCTGGGACGCCCTCTTCATTTGGTTCTCAAGCCTTGATGCTGTAAATAGATTCAGACATGACAGGACTGATTATACGAGCCGAGAGCGTGTGAATGTTCAGTGGGCCGAAGTTTGTGCGTCTGTTCAGCTGTTGTGGATCACCAGCCACACCAAACACTGATTCACAGTAGCCGCGGTGCCATTACCCTTCAAATTGCGCAAATTGAAATTGCGAATTGAAAATACGTGCAATGTAAACTCTTCAATTTAGCAAAAAAAAAATATTTTTTACACTCGCGTGAGGTGGTTCTTCAGGCAATTTAAAAAAATAAATATTTTACTGCAAAAGTCACCTGACGTAGATGGTGCGGTATGTTTGGTGTGTTTGGACCGAATGCGAGACAGAGTTCTTTATTAAACTCACAAAAGACAAAATAATTACAGGAATACTGGATTCTAAACCTCATTCATCAAGAGCCGAAGCAGAAATGAGGAGAAACACCAGAAACTCCTCATGTGAGCCTCTCACAGTATAAGAGTCTTTCCTTGCCATTAATGCTGTGATACACACACACACACACACACACACACACACGTCTCCTTCGGTTAATAATAATGGCCAGTGTCGTGGCTGAGATATACATAAACCCACCAACATCTGTCTCCATGATTTTTGGAAGGATTATCGCAAGAGGAAAAAATGACGTTTTAGTCGAATAACATCGGTTAATGGAAACGCCGTCATTACGCAATAGTTTTTTGTCGACATTTAGAAAAAATCTCTAAAGTCTGTATCGGAAACGCGCCTAATGTTTCTCTTTTTTTCTCATTTGTTTTCTTTGGATATTTTCTCTCTGCCCGTTTCACCGTTTGCTGTTCAAACGCTTGGGGTTTTTGAAAGAAGTCTCCTGACTTCTGCTTACCAAGGCTGCATTTATTTGATCAAAAATACAGTAAAAAGAGTAAAAATGTGATATATTATTACCATTTAAAATAGCTGTTTTCTATGTGAATATATTGTACAATGTAATTTATTTCTGTGATCAAAGCTGAATTTTCAGCATCATTACTCCAGTCTTCAGTGTCACATGATCCTTCACAAATCACTCTAATATGATGATTTGATGCTCAAGAAACATTTCTGATTATTTTCAGTGTTAAAACGGTTTTTGCTGCTTCATATTTTTGGGTAAACGGTGATGCATTTATTTGATTTATTATATTATAATGCCATTATAAGAAACTCAAACCCAGAAGTGATGGTTTAGTGTTACGTATGTGTGATTTAAAATAAAATTCTGTATCAAAATTTATAGGCAAGACAAGTAGTTTGTTTAGGCATGGTGTGTAGGGAATTACAAACCTGTGCACATATATTAAAACGCACATAACTATAGAATCAGCTCTTAATGCGCATGTGAACGCCATCAGCGTTTATCACAGGTTCAGTTTAAAGTCTGTTTAGAGAGAACGAGCGGCCCCTAATTTAATAACAAATGATAATTTCACCAGAAGTGAATCAATCAAAACTAACTTTATCTGGAAATAACATTATTCAAGAACCGCTATAAAGCCAAAACAATCTCTGTTACCTTAAATTATATGTTTATCTCTGTGAAGCTGCTTTGAAACAATCTACATTGTTAAAAGCGCTATATAAATGAGGATGAGTTGACTTGATTTGTCTGTCAGATTGTCACTGACGTGTGGGAATGTGTGGCGTGGACCGATGTGACGTCAGGCCTGTTCCCCCCCGCGGGGCTGGACTGTCTGGACGGCAGCTGCCCCGTCCTCCGGCGTCTGAAAGGCCCGTATAATGCGGCCCATTGTGTGCCAGACACGACAGGCCGAGCCGAAGCGCTTCATCATCAGAGCTTTTGTCTGATCGGACTCTCAGACTCTTACACTGACAGAATGAGAGTGTGATTCTGAGCGGCGGCGGCGTCTTAAGATATACGACTTCAGTTAGTGGCAGTGTTTTACATTTAAAAAACAGAGAGACGTGTTGTTTTAGTATTTTTCACATTCTGTTATATTTATTTACTATTATATAGATAATTTGCTTTTGTTTGTTTTAGTAGTTTTGTGCTTTTGTCATTTTTATTAGTTTTTATTTGTAGCTTTAATTTTTTTATTACAGTTTTAGTTTTTTTTATAATTTTATAATAATGTATTATTATATTATAATTATAAATTATTATATTATAAACTATATTATATATAAATATTATAAACTGTTAAAAATTTAAATAATTTTAGTCCTTCAATTTAAGCTATTTATTTCATTTAGTTGCCAAGGCTGCATTTCTTTCTTTTTTGTAAGTATTTTTTATGTAACATTTATTTTTTATTTTCATACAGCTTTATTTACATTAACAAAAGGTATTTCTAATAATTGTATTTAAAAAAAAAAAAAACAACCCTGGCCATAACACACTTGTTGCAAGGGCAGTATTTTTTTAAATATTTTTATTTTTGCTTTAATTTATTTTAGTAATTTTACTACTTTAACTACTTCTTATTCAGTTAGTTGGCAAGGCAACTAGTTTTTTTAAATCTGATATTTATGTTATTTTCCCACAGCTTTATCTCAATTAATGAAAGTATTTTTTTATATATATATATATTTAATTTTAGTTAACAATAATATCACTGGCCATTATACACTTTTTGTGGTGTGGTTGCTAGGGCTGTCTGGGTGGTTGCTAGGTTCTTTAAAACACATTTTAATTCTATAGTGTAACATTTTCAGAGTGAAACAGGAGATTCAATGGGAAAGTCTCAATTTTATATAAGAAGAATTGATTGGATGGTGGAAAGTGTCTCTGAATCACAGGTGGCTGAAATACAAGTATTTCAAAAAGCAAGTTTGTGCCATATTTTGATCCAAAACTCATATTTCATGTTATATTCATCATGTACAGCAGATGCTCTAGTGGCTGACGGACAGATTTTAGTAACGTGAGTGGAAGTATTCTGTGATACAGTATGATTCTCCCAGAATGCATCAGTGCAGTTGAGTGTTCTGCCCTCGCCGATCGCTGCATTCATCAAATATGTTTCCAGAAGAATGACATCATGCCACAGCCATAAATTATATTGTGTGATGTCATGCTGTGATCATGATGGAGGACAGAAGCAGAGAGACAGAAAAGAAGGCAGTGTAGCTCTTAAAGGAACACACCACCTTTTTTGGAAATAGGCTCATTGTCCAACTCCCCTAGAGTTATCAGTGGACTTTCACCGTTTTTTTAATCCATTCAGCCGATCTCCGGGTCTGGCGGTAGCACTTTTAGCATAGCTTAGCATAGATCATTGAATCTGATTAGACCGTTAGCATCTCTCTCAAAAACATGTACAATGTAACTACAGAAGAGTCAAGATTTGAATCGAAAAAAATATCGAAACTCTTTGGTCATTTGTTTGAGAGAGATGCTAATGGTCTAATCAGATTCAATGATCTATGCTAAGCTATGCTAAAAGTGCTACCGCCAGACCCGGAGATCGGCTGAATGGATGCAAAACCGGTTAAACGTAACTTTTTAACTCTAGGGGAGTTGGACAATGAGCCTATTTCTCTCTCTTTAAATCTCCTATAAATCTCTCTCTCTCACTCAGTTCATTGTTTGTGATCATAATTAGCTGTATGGGTTAATCTAATTAACATTTTGGCTGCTCTTTCTTCTGAATATGTTTATTATGAGTGCAGAGGCACATTTGTTAACATTGCATGAACTAACAATGAGCAGTATATGTTTAATATGGCATTTATTAACCTTATTGTTAGTTAATAAAAATGTTTGTGTTAGTTCACAGTGCATTAACTAATGTTATAGCAAATACAGCTTTTTATATTAACAAATGATGATTTTAACATGAAATGATTTGAATGAAGTTCATGTTGACTAATGTTAACAAATTAAACCTTATTGTAAAGTGAACAACATTATTAACATGAATAAGAGAAATGAGTAGTTTGGTTTATAAATGTTGAATTTTAATGCTTCACCTAGGGGTGGGCGATATATCGTTTAGACGATAATATCCAATTTGTTGTCTGGACGATATGCAAAATTGGGATATCGAGTATTTCATAATTTGTACAATCCGACCCCCCAAACATGAAAAGAGCTGAAGGAAGTGTATAACCTTCTAAACAATTATATGTAGCGAATTTATTACTGTAGGGGTTTGTTTGATTGATTGTAGCCTATTTTTTTTTTTTTTTCAAAATCACGATCGTTCCTCATTTGCACGAGAGTAAGCGGAGTACTAATTTGCAATACAACTACGGAGTTCTTACCTGTGTGTTATGACGTTTCTTTCTTAGGTTGAAGCAACAATCCAAAAACGTAAAGAGTAAAGCCGTAGGCTACTCAGGGCTCGAGCCTAACGGCGTCGGCGCCTAAATGTGTAAAAAGGACGAACAGAAATATTCTCCAGGACGCCTACAGGACGAAAGACATTTTTGTATGTGTGTTCATTTAGCCTATTACTAGCCTATTAGTGTAACTTACTTAGAAAATGCCAAAATTAACCGGCAAGCGCTGACTACAACGGTCCGGAGTACGTCTCATGCTACTATCACTGGCCGGCTCACCCGGAGACTTGTTTCGCGGTAGGCCTACATCTATCACATTGCTTAATGACATCGCAAATTGCACTGGTTAAAAAACGAGACGATAACTAAATAAAAACTAGTTTTGAATGACAAAAACTATGACGAAAAGCTATTGACATTGTCGTCAACGAATAAAAACTAGACAAAATGTTAGATAGTGACGATTTGGGAAGCGATCCAGTCAGACCTGCGTTTGTGGTAGATGCGCACACATGTGTACTGTAACGCGCTGATCTACCCATCGGCACACGGGTTGAACTGCGCTGCATGTCTCATAAAACGTTAAAAAATGTAAACGTCTTGGAGAATGAGTAGAGCATAAGAGTGACGACGAAAAAAAAGAGCTCTATTCGGTTCGGTTTTCTGTGCGCACACACCCGAACCCGAAGCGTGCAGCCATGCACATAGACAGCGCGCGAGGACTGAATTGAACTCTCTTTCGTGTCTGAATGGACAAATAGCCTACACACAACATTATGTCGAAATGCCCATTTTGGAGAGTATGTATTTTTCTCTTATTTTTCATATATGTAAAAAGAAAAAGGAAAAAAAAAATTGTTCTGCATGAATACAAAAAAGCATTTAACTCCTGTTATTTTTTTTATTAAATCTGTTTTCACCTGTTTAGATAACTACTTTGAATGGAGCTAAATAAATAATAATATATATCATAAACATTTTTATGGTGTTTTTATTATTACAACAACTAGGCCTATAGATGATAATAACAAGGTAGAAACAACATTTTTATTTTGGTACAGTTGACATTCACTTTATGACGGTTCAAATTGTTTTCAGTACAGTTCCAGGATTTAGGTGAAAAAGTTAGTCTGGAGCCCTGAGATGTAGGGTTTGCAAAACACAACTTTTTTTTTAAAGAGATAGTCACATTGTTGTTAGTCTTACTAATAGAGTAGTTTGCAAAGCACAAGTTAATTTATTACGTACATATATTGTACTGAAAAAGCACTGTTCTTGTATTAGAATAAATATTTAGTACAGTAACTTGGTTCATATTTAAATCAATAATGTCTCATATCTTTATGTACTAGTAATTCTATATAGTAATAGGTCAAATGCAGCAAGTCAAAAGACCAACTGGACCTTCTTTGCCAGTTTGCACACATTTCTTTGAAGGATTGCAAAAATATCGTCTGAATATCGATATCGAGATATTGAAAAAAAATATCGAGATATTCATTTTTGTCAATATCTCCCACCCCTAGCTTCACCACATAAATGTGTGTTCAGTAAATGATGTGTTCAGCAAAAATCTGTTTATTCTGTCGCACAACCTTGACATGTACTTTCATTTGGCTAATGTGACGGATTAATTTGTGCTGAAAATACTGTAGTTTAATTTGCACGCTTTGACGTCAACATCAAATGATATGGGAAGTGTTTCTCCTCCCTTATAAAATATGAGTTATTAAAATGAGTCTATTTGTTTTACTATCCCTACTACACATAACTAAATTGTTTGTTGCATTTTATCCTTTTTTCTTCTCTGTTGTCTGTGAATTTATCATTCATTTCTTTGTCCCACCCCAGTAGTTGAGAACCGCTTTATTTTATTGCACACTTTTAAAACTCTACCATTGTAAGGTTTCTAGAGATTGTATGATGAGACTCTACTGATTTACAGATGAAGTCCAGTGTGTGTTTGTGTGTGTGTCTCATGGCTTTGTCATTACCAGCCCTGAACTTTAATGCATAGACCTATAGATCTAGCAGCTGTGATGAAGATGATGATGATGAAGTCACTAAAGCAAGTGTAATGCTTGTGTTTATCCACATGAGGGCAGCGCATCCCAGCTAGTGTGTGTAATGTGTTCTAAATATGGTGACATGCTCAGATTCAGGTGTCACATCTTACCCCACTCCCCTTTTAAATATCCCTGTGGAGTGTGTGTAGCTATATATACACCAGTAACAGTAAACTTTAGCTGTGGAATCACCGGTTTTGAAGTCTTGATCTGTAACAATCTTTTACAATGAGGTTTCAGTAATGTTGTCTCTCTCTCTCTCATCTGTGTGTTTATTTAGGAGGACACAGAACAAGGAGATCAATTGAGACGATGTGAAGGATCTCACAATGTCCCGGTGAGAGTGTTTCCATCGCTCACACACTCAAATTAAATTAAACGCACAAAGCTCAAAACAAAATGTTCAAATGCCACTAATCATGTTGTTAGGACAGCTAAATAAATTATTCATCAGCTATTAAAAGGGAGGGAATGAAGATATCGTTCCATCTTCCCATAACTTTGTGTTGGTTAATCAGACTTAATAGTAAGTAATAAGTCACAAATTCATCTGTCAAATTAGACCGTTTACACGTGCATTTGACAGGCAAACTGCAAATTTTATAAGTAAGAAACGGGTATGATTTCTGCATTCAGAAAAAATCACGTAATAGCTTATTATTAAGTATTTGCATCTATTTGAGTGTCTTAAATAATCATATTATAATGAATAATCATTGTGAAAACAATGACATTTGATAAAAAGTATGAACATAGTTAAAATATATCTGCTGTGGAATAAGCAATATTAAAGAGGAACTATTATGCCCTTTTTCAAAGTTTTGATGTTTATTTTGGTCTCTACTAGAACAGGTTTTCAGGCTTAAATGTTAAAAACACATTATTTTCCTCATATTCTCCATTGTTGCGGCTCCTCTCTTCCCAGTCTGTCAGTAACGCTCTGTTTACTTCCTGTCTCTATGAAGCCCCTCCTTCTGAAAGCACACTATGCTCTGATTGGTCGGCTGGATCAGTGTGTTGTGATTGGTCGAGCGCTTCGAGTGTGTTTGGGAAATGTCTCGCCCCTTACCATAACCACCAGTTTAACACACTACTAACTAACTCAACCAGGCCCCGCCCCTTTATTCTGCGTATGAATTATTTAAATGAGGAATATTGTGACGTGTTCGTTCCCGGAAGAAACTCAAGATACAATGGAGGCGTTTCAGGAGTTCAGAAACACTGACACTGATATAGTGAAGAACTCCCGCTGGAGGGACTGTTTCATGTTCAAACAGCAACATTACACATTAAGACTAAATTAAAAATATTTCATATGTATTTATTAGGAGGATGAACCCCTTGAGATGCACCATCTCGTTTTCCATCACAAAAGAACAATAATAAAATAACCAAAAGTACAGTTATACATTTGTCAATATACAGACAGACAACAAACAAACACACACAGAACCACAAATACAGAGCAACGACAACAATAAAAATAAAAAAACAATAATAATTACAGAAATATAAAGAACTTTATAACCACTAGATGGTCAAAACTGGCCAAAAATACACATGAAATTGTATGTACGTGGATCAAAAAATAATAATACAATTAATTTGAGTATAGAATATACACAATGTGTCAGCATCATTAGTTACATGAGCAGTCATTCGCAAGGTAAGAAGACAGGGTACGCTTAAACATCCCAAATGAAGTAATGGAACAGTTTTGCCAACTGTTTCTTAGCTCGGGGACAGAAAAATAAAGCTAAGCAGAGTGCCTCAAATGATAATTTGAAGTAACAGGAACAAAATAATGTTATAAATAAGAAATGAATACATTTGAATATTATTTGAAGCCAGTGAATTTGTCGTCTTATATTTAGAGTTGTAAGAGATTGGATATATTTTGTTCTGTATTTGACACTCAAATGATCTCTCAGATCTCTGAGGCCATCGGTGACCTGAGCATCACATCTAAGGAAGAACATCTGGAGTACCTGCGCTGGAAGAAGGAGCGCGAGGAGATCGACCGAGAGCGTGTGGCCCGGCACAAGAACGCCAAAGGCCAGTGGAGGAGAGCCTGGGACATGGATAAAGCCGATCTGATGTAAGCCAGACGCAAGCGCCTCGTTTCTGTTCTGACGTGAGAGAGACTAACCTGTGTTGCTTTAGTTTGCACCTTGATTCAGTTTGAATTCTTCTTTGTTCGTTTATGTTTTGCATGTTTAACACTGCCTCTTACATAAATTCCAGCTGTTTGAATGGTCTCTGTGTCTGCTGTCTTACTGACACCTTCAGATCCATGAGTTCAAATGCTTCACTCATATCTTTGATTTGTCTTTAAAGGTCCCCTGACATGAAATTTTCACTTTCTGAGGTTTTTTAACATTAATATTAGTTCCCCTAGCCTGTATTTGGTCCCCTCGTGTCTAGAAATTTCAGTCGGTGTAAACCGAGTTTTGGCTATCTTTCTCTGCCTGTGAGAAAATGAGATCTCAGACGGGCTGATCTTGAATCTCCCCTATATGACGTCATATAGGGGAAAGTTACCTCCCCCTTCTCTGCTTTGCCCGCCCATGAGAAAACGAGCTAGGAAGTACGAACGCGCGCGTGCGATTTTAGTTTATCCTCGAGAGATGTCATGGCGTATGACCGATCGAAGCACAAAAGTTGAATAGAGAGATATAATGGCTTGCAAACGAGCGAAGCATGGCAGTTGATCAGTGTTCGGATGTACAAATGAACACAAAAGTATTTTTTAGTTCCTTCATCCGAGCCTCTGAAGAAACAATGGGTTAATTTTACTTTCTCTGGAAATGCGCCAACACAACTTCCCAAAGTTTTGGATGGTCCAAACATTTCACAGACGACTGTTTCGTTTCCTCAACTTGGGCCAATACAGAGCTGGCCTCGATGAACGAAAATAAATCGATCGAGCTACCAAGCAACAATTCAAGTTCAAGTTCAGACAGGTAACTTAATCTTTCTCTCAAAATCGTTCAATCGAGTTTATCTGGACAACTCGTTATGAAATCAATGACGCACGTGACTGCACTTACTGTATATACATCATCGTGTTTGCATTGGTGAAAGCATTAGAGAGAGTGCAGAAACTGCGTTGTCTCGCGATCAACAGACTGTCATCTGTTTGCTCAATGCTCATCACAGCAACATTTTATGTGATGGGAATAGATCTAAATACTTTAAAAACTTCTCACGATTCGTTAATCTCGATAGCTGTAATAGTAAAAACATATAATAGCTGTAGTAAAAGTATTCGAGAGAGTTTCACATGTAATACGTAGCTATTTCATATGCACGCATGTCAGCCAATCACAGCGGAGGCCGGTTACACACAGCAGACACGCCCCTCGAAACAGAGCGTTTGGGCTCAGGGCAAAAATCAGGCTAGGAAAAATGCCTTTTATTTCTAAATTATGACTATTTTTGATCTAAAAAACATACTAACATTATAAGGGCAACCCAGGAAACATTATAAAATAATAAAATAACCCCATGTCAGGGGACCTTTAAACTTTAATGCTTCATAGATTCATCAGAAAACCTTTTGAAATGGCTTTTATTTTTGGCTGATGTCACCTAGGCCATGTGTGCTGTTGGTTAATGTTAACCAATAGTAGGAATTCATCGATATGAAACTTTTGGGCCGATACCGATAACCGATAATTCTTTGTATTTAAAAAGCCGATAACTGACATATTGACCGAAAAATCTAAATCCAAAATTTGTAGCTGGAGGAAATCATTACTTAATAAACAAAATGAGATAAAAATGAGCATCAAACAGAAATAACCCACAACACGCACAATACAATACAGACTGCAGACAGTTCAACAGGGCGCGCGCAGCTCTTAAAGGGGCCACGCCTTTTTACCACTCGTTAGTGCACCGTTCGAATGCTGTGAGAAAGTGAAAATGGAACCCGTGAGCAGAAAAAGTGTTGTTTGACAGTACTTCCAGTCAAAAGAATACAATTTGGACTTGTCGTGGTGGCAAGGACCCTAAACAATACACAACATTGCTGCTGTTAAAATTAACAATGTTGCTTATTCTTTTTTTTTTCTTTCTTTTTTAATTAAAATAAAATAAAATGAAAAATCCACTTCTGTGGACGTTATTTACTTCATTAATGTGTTTACTGTGTTAATGGACTAAGGATGAGAGTAGGATTCGGTTTCGGATTCGGCAGAATCTTAACCAATGGATTCGGTATTCGACCGAACCCCAAAAATCTGGATTCGGTGCATCCCTAATTTAAAGCAATATTATCAAATAATGATAGCTGTGAAAAAGATGTGTCACCATTGGGAAATGTGGAGGTGCACAATCCACTTCAAACTTGCATTCAGATCCAACTTCTTGTCTCGCTCTGAGAAATGTCATATTATGGAAGGAAAATGGGTTTAATGAATGATCTTTGACCTTTTAGCTGCCCACATCAGTGAGCTGGACTCTTGTTTAATGTCGTAGAGGTTATAAAAGGCCCTTGTTTTCGCTCAGATGACTATAAAATTTCTTAGATGCCAAACTGCTCAAGACCTCTTGCCAGATCTTCTGCGTAAGTCTGATCTGCTTCATTTGTTTGATTAAACATGAGCTGATGTAGAAGAACTGAAACTTGAGTGGGAAAAAGAATATAAATATTATTATTTATCTCCGTTCAGTTCAAACTGAAAGTAAAAACTAAAGTTGTTTTCAGGGAAAGTTGTGAAACCGATGGGCTTTTTTTAGGTCAAATGTCTTGATTCAGTGAGGTCATGAGACATGGATGACTTTAATTCAAGTAATTGAATCAAACAGCACTCGACGATGAGCTAAATGTGATGTGGATTATTAGAAGTAAAGGTCATGTAGTCTTTGTCTTCTGTTTGTAGCAGAAGTTCAGTATATTTCTTCCACAGCATGCATATTTACACCAGATTGAGTAGTTTGTGTTTGTAAATGTTTTTATAGCACATATGCATTCATATAAATGATCACCATAACATTACAACAATTCATCAGTGATGTTATACTAAAGAAATAAATGTTCATCTTCATAATTTTTCATCACTAACCCTTCATAACTAAGGATTTTCTTTTGTTGTTTGAATCATGTTAACAGCATATATCAGTAAGTAGTGTATATTATGCTGCTTTCACTTAACTTAACTTAGTTTAATACTCGCGGGACGCTCCGAAATGTGTACGCTCAGAAAACCATATATCAGAAGTTTAGATTGATAAGGCTTTATGGCATGCAACGTTCATGATGATGAAGAACTAAAATGTCACGTGAGCGTGAACACAGTAGAAATGATAACCAAAACCAATCAGATGATTTAGTTTTTGTCAGAGTGTCCGAGGCACGGACTGTAAAGGCTCCGCCCTCTTCTGGAAAGAGGGGCGGGGAGCAGCAGCTCATTTGCATTTAAAGATACACACACGAAAACAGCATGTTTTTCCTTCCACTCAAAAATGCATTTACAACATGCTATACTAATCTGTGGGGTATTTTGAGCTGAAACTTCACAGACACATTCTGGGGACAACTGAGACTTATATTACATCTTGTAAAAATGTGCATAATTGGTCACCTTTAAATAAAAGCATGTTTTGGCCGATTTAAAAACGTTTTAAGTCGTAACAACCAATAAAATATCCTCACTAGTCAGTTGTCATTATATTTAACTATAACTGAGGGACATTTGGCCCTCACAAGTATAGCCAAACCTTCTCTCTCTCTCTCTCACACACACACACACACACACACACACTCTCTCACAAAGCCTTTGTCCAAAGAAAACAGAAAATCACTCACTGCTCTTGACTGAATAACTTTAGTAGCTTTTATAAGAATACATTTCCTACTTGAATGCTCTGGCGAGGAGATAAACATGGCAGACTGTGTACAGCTCACTGAGGGGCGGAGTCTATGCTAATAGGGCGGAGTCTATCAGCAGTTGTGGGCGGGGCCTAAGCATATGTGCCGTCATATTGCCTAGAAAGATGAAGACACTGCTTATTTATGGGGATTAAAAAAAGGAGTGGGTGAGTTTTTGCCGTTATTGGCTGGTTGTGTACACACACTTCCAACACATTTATGTTCAAACACCATGTTTTATGTTATTATGTTCTGTGATGTGTAGGTTTAGGGGTATGGGTTATATCATTAACTTGATATAAAATCAATGGAAGTCTATGCAATGTCTTCTTCACTAGTGAAACGAACGTGTGTGTGTATAAGTCAGTAATGTCACCAACAGTGAGTCCTCACAAACCTGAACATGCAGTACCACAAACAAAGACTTCAGGCCAAATGTTAACAAGTGTCTGGAAGTCTTCAGTGTTTCATATGGGTTCCTCTGAAATAAATAATCTTCCCTATTGAGTGGACGGGGATGAGAGGTTATTTTTAGGGCGCTTTGAATGCCTTGCCTTATTTGGGAGGGTTTACGAACACTACAGACTGTTCAGGGAAACTGTTTTGTGGGAGGTAAAACACTTGATCAGTACAAGGGTTCATGCCAGAACAATATTTCCAGCCAACTATCATCCCTGTATTCAAGTTCTGTTTGGGTAAATCTCATGAAGAAATATCCAGATCATATTTAACTAATTAGAAAATTGTCATTTTAAAAAGTTATGGAAAGAAAAAGTGGTCTCTAAAAGCCTCCTGTCCAGACACTATTATTGTTTTAAAATAATTGGTCAACCAGCTCCATCTGGGAGCCATAAATCTGCACCAATAACCATCACAAACCAGTCAGTGCCAACACTGAGATTCATGTTTCTGTAAGCTAACAAACACATGCACTTGTAGTGGCACATTGAGCTTGATTTGCATGGTATATTGTTGGAATTTTGATTATTTTGTGTTGATGTTCAGTTGCCGTGTGTGTGTGTGTTTTTCAATATGTTTTATTTGTAGGTTCTCTGAAAAGGAACATGGAGGAACGTCAAACAGAGGTGAATGTTTTAATTTTCAGATGAAACCCAGATTGAGATACTAATCAAGGAGCAAATGGTATATTTATTATTGTCTCTGTTTAAGATTGGGTCTTACCGTATGTAGTGTGTAATTACTGTATTTTCTGGGTTAATTATATTTGATTATAGGAGGTCAAAACGGCAGAAGAGGAAATCTGAGATCGGAAGAATCCAGAGGTGCGTAAAGCCAAAAACTCTTGACCTAGAAATTGATTGAATGATATAGAAGAGTTATTCTCAAACCTTTGGAATATTTTGATGGATTAATTTTAAGTCACAAAAATACAGTATGGTTCTTAAACTCTTGTTCTAGAAAATCAGATGTACTTTTTTAAATGTTTTTAATTCATTTATGAAGCCACTGCCAACTTTATCGTTACATGTTGCACTGTTATATTATAATGCCATCATATTCTGTGCAGGCAATTAGCTTACTGCGCTGTAAATAGAAAAGCCTGACAATTATCACTGCTAAATATCGAAGTATTGTGGTATTCCGCCATGTTTCTCACTGACACGCCCACAACTCGTAACGATCGGGGCTTAGAGAAAATCCCGAGCTCCCCGCTCATATTTACAACATTGTAGTGCGTTCAAGTGCGTTCAACTCGTAAATACGATCTATACGAGATGACTTGAACGCACCAATAGACCAACCAAGTACTAGTTAGCAGTACATTTAGTGATGGGACGCTCAAAGCTTTATTACAATTGTGAATCGATATTAGAAATGAAACATGGAAAACAAATTATGAATAAATAACGTTCATGATTTCTAAAAGCAAAGTCATTTCTGTACAGTTTTCATTAAACGCTTAAAAAAAAGAGGGGTTCGTAGGGTGTTATTAAATTGTTTAACTTTTGTGAATTCAGTTGATTACACCTCCTTTTTGATTATTAAAATGTAATGAAATCCAGGAAAATTTTTATGGAAAAAAACAAGCTTTGTGAATTGATATTAGAAATGAAACATGGAAAAACAAAGTATGAATGAATAAAGTTTATAAATTCTAAAAGTCTTTTCTGTGCAATAGCAGATATAATCATAAATTTAATTCATCCATTTGTTTATGCATAATTTGTTTTTCCATGTTTCATTTTTTTCGAAGTAAATTTTTTTAATTAGATTTTTTTGTATTATATTAATTATGTTATATTATTTTCTCTTTAATAGACAGTTAAACACACTGCATTAAAATTAAAGCTAAGTTTCACTGAATGTATTGTGTTGAGGCACTGTGTGATTAATAATATTCAAAACTTTATACCTTTAAAGCTGTCAAATGATTAATCACGATTAATCGCATCCAAAATAAAAGTTTGTGTTTACATAATAAATGTGTGTGTACTGTGTAAAATTATTTTGTATATATAAGTACATACACGTGCATTTATATATTTAAGAAAAATTTGTTATTTATATATAAAATATTTATATATAATATAAATTATATATACATCTATACATGCAAATATTTCTTAAATATATACAAGCAAGTGTATGTATTTATATATAATAATAATTATACACAGTACAAACACATTTATTATGTAAACACAAACTTTTATTTTGGATGCGATTAATCATTTGACAGCCCTACTTTAAAGATTATAAAATGGTAGTCAAGTTGACGACATCTCATTCTGCATTATGTGTTGATTTGTTTTGTATTTTCTAGGTCGACACCAAGCGTCTGACCAGGGGAGAAGTGTCCCAGTGGTGGGGAGTAAAGCGAAGGGTAAAGACCGTCTGACGGGGCGAGCGAGGAGGTAAACTGACCTCATGCTGAATTGTTAAAGTGCTGAACCGTTTACAGAAACATCCTGCCACATTTCACCTCGAATCCATTAACCCAGCCTCAAATGATGATGGGAAATGCTTTTCAGAGGGATTTGTGGTTATGAGCATTTCCGCTCCCACTCAGCATTAACGTTCAACCACAAACTCATCCGATCACATGACCGGATGATTTATAATGATACAATTCATCTTTTAAAATCTCATTAAGTTCGAATCAGTTCCTTGTTACCATACAGTAAACGCACATTCATTTGCTCATTAAACACAGTAATTGAACAAAAAGCCCAGACAAATGTTTTGTAATCAGAAGATAGTGTGATATTGCTGTTATAGAAGATAGATAAATTATGGTTAAACTTCACAATAAGGTCCTGTAAGACTTGAGAAATTAGAAAATGCCGTGCAGTCTGGTTGAGGAACGACCACTCCCTGAGAAGACAAAGAACGTTTCTGGAAATTAACATTTGGACGCAAGTCTCTCCTCAGCATCATCCTCATCTACATCTCTTCCCCCACTCCTTCTCTCTCATCACCAAAATCCACTCAAAAATCTATACGGTGAACAATTATCATACAACACTATACATGTTTGGTATCATATGAAATGTCTCAGTGCGACTGCTACTACACAGGTCTCATTCCCACAGAAGTAAACCAAAAAGGTAATAAGTTGTGGGGAATTCAGAGATATCTTGTTAAAGGATTAGTTCACTTTTTAAAAAACTTTTGCTGATAATTTACTCCCCCCATGTCATCCAAGATGTCCATGTCTTTCTTTCTTCAGTCGAAAAGAAATGAAGGTTTTTGATGAAAACATTCCAGGATTTTTCTCCATATAATGGACTTCATTGCAGCTTCAAAGGGCTTTAAACGACACCAGACGATGAATAAGGGTCTTATCTAGACAAACCATCGGCATTTCACAAATAAATAAAAAAGTTTCAGTTTTATAAGCACAAATGCTGGCCTTGCTCTGTTCTGTGATGCGCGTTCGTGACTCACGTAATACACAATTACGTTGAAAAGGTCACGCGTCGGCGGAAGTACCGAGTCAGTGTTTACGAATGTGAGGAAGGAGGACCATATACACATATTCAAATGTCTTTGTGTCAGTTTATCGTTTAAATGCCCATTTTGTGTGCGTATCCTGGGTGTTTAATATTAAAAAGGCTAAAAGAACATTTTCGTCAGGACAGAAGCGTGACCTTTTCAACGTTATTACGTATTACGTGAGTCACGAACGCGCATCACAGAACAGAGCAAGGCCAGCATTTGTGCTTATAAAACTGAAACTTTTTTATTTATTAGTGAAATGCCGATGGTTTGTCTAGATAAGACCCTTATTCATCGTCTGGTGTCGTTTAAAGCCCTTTGAAGCTGCACTGAAACTGTCATTTGGACCTTGAACCGTTTGGGTCCTGTTGAAGTCCATTATATGGAGAAAAATCCTGGAATGTTTTCATCAAAAACCTTCATTTCTTTTCGAATGAAGAAAGAAAGACATGGACATCTTGGATGACATGGGGGGGATAAATTATCAGCAAAAGTTTTTTCAAAAGTGAACAAATCCTTTAACTGCTGTGGGTGCGCCCCATGTAAATCAACTTCTGTCCCCAGTTAGTCTGGGACGGTGATTAATGCAAATTCCCATTGTGAATTCATATTTACATTTGAAAAGTGGTTTCTGAGAGTATTTAGGGAGATGCTGAAGAGTTACGATTCTGTAACTCAGATCAGCCTGTAATGTTGAAGGACTTCAGCATTATGTATTTTTCTAAATGTTGGGTTTAGCCTACATCCTTTACTCTTTACGTCTGAGCATTTTGATGTTATTGTATTGATTATCTTTGAACTGATTATGAAATTCGCTTGATACATTTACCTGACGTAATAAAATTGTAAACATTTGATCTTATTCTGACTTGCTCTGAAATAGTTTTCCCAAGTAGATTAAACGGATTCGTATGTTACCGCAAGTCTGCGTCAGAGTAGTGACGACTAATATTTGGTGTACGTGTGTACACTAATTCAAGTGTACGTGGTTTTGTAAAGACAAGAAGTGAATTTCCGTTTAGGACAGCAAAATGCTGCTTGAACAACATAAATCTGGGTGTGTCTTACCTCTGTTTTAATGTAATGTTACTTTAGATAAGTGTGCGTTGGAAACCACGGCATGGCCAATCAAAGCTATTATAAGAGAAGTAATGTTGGTCGACTTATATCTGTAATAGTGGCCAATCCATACCTCTACTGAAGTAAACGTTACTTTAAAGTCAAGTGTATGCAAAACCATGGGGGCTATACCAAAGTATCTTTGATTGTGTAAGCGTGAATGCGATCATCTCAGGTTTATAGCCAATTACCTCCGGCTATAGTGACCGAAAACTGACGAGTTTGTGATCTTGAGACCCGCGTTAAACTGAAGGCGTGAGGACCTCTGAGCGGCATCTAATATGAAGTATAAGTAAAGAATTAAAAAGAATAATCAAATGTACTGCTAAACTAATATGACAAATGACAAATAACCAATTGTCTTAAAGAGCTAAAATCGCTAATTAAAAGTAATTGCATGTTTTTTTAGTAACATTATATTCTTTGAAGTTACTATAAATATGTTTGTACATATACTGTCATCTGACTTATATTCATGAAAACTTGACATTATATATTAATATTATTCATACAACATTATTTATATGGCACTCAAGGTACTTCAAAGAACACTGACACTAAAAACATGGTCTAATAACATCTTTCATAAAAATGAACAACATATAATATTGTACAGATTTTACAGAATATAACATAATATATATTATCTTTATTTTTTTTAGTAATATCACTATATCTTTGATTCCAAAACATTAGATTTTTTGCTAAACAATTACCGTATTTAATGAGTAAATGAATGTCCATATACTGTATGATAACATATGAGTTGTTTAAAATCATAAGAAAATTGTAACACATTTCTTCATTTTGCCCTCAGGTGGGATGCTAAAGAGCAGGAGGAGCATTTGCAGGTACATTTTTTTTTTTTATTATAGTTATTATTACTGCCACAGTAATGCACATATTTTATTGTGAAATTATTTTCATAAAAATTAAGCACATTTTCATCCCATAATATTTTAATACTCCTAAATATAAGTTTCAAGTTGTTTTTATTTTAAAAAATTTATTTAGATTTTAAATGTAACTTCTGGATATTATTTGCATGTTTATGTGCCCGATAACCGATATCCAGAACCGGTATTTATGATAATGATCAGTCTTGTGTGCAAATCACAAAACACCCACAAGATGACGCCATTTATCGGTGGATCCCATATTACAAAACCGATATTCAAGCATTTTTCCATAATTTAATATCGGTTTTGTAATATGGGATCCACCGATAAATGGCGTCATCTTGTGGGTGTATTTGAGATTTGCACATATAATGAAAACAATTTTAAACTTATATTTAGGAGAATTAAAATATATTTTATTGTGAAATTATTTTCATAAAAAATTAAGCACATTTCCTTTCTATAATGGTCATTACTGTGGCAGTAATAATAACTATAATGACTATTATCATAAATATCGGTAAAACCGATTATCGGTCTCTTTGTTTTTCTTGAAATTTTGAGGTTAAAGAGATTTTAATATTTCATAGTCTTTTTTTATACTTGTACTTGTTGGATGATTTCTGCCAGGTTTATCCAGACAGCAGTCTACAAGAGTTTTTAGAGGAGCTCGACGCTCTTTGTGCTCCTGAGAGCGCCAATCCAGAGACTGACATTGAAAATACAAAGCCTTCTGAAGAGTCACTGAAACCAATCAGTGCCATGACCTCCAATGGGACGGCGGACCAGAATGGATGCGTTTACACAGAAATTGCTCATTCGGAGCCGCTTTCTCAGAGGGCCACTGAGAAAAAGGTCCGCTTTTCTGAGAACCATGACGAGAACAAGTCAGAAACCGAGACCAGAGCTCTGCAACCGGCCTCACTGATCACGAACAGCCCTGTAGAAGAACAAACATCGACGCAAGACGACAGCGAATGTATCCAGGAAGAGATAAAACCTCCATCTCCGGAGCAGGAAAACCTCACAGAACTGAATCCAGCCACTGAAGGAAGTGCAACTGAACCATCGTGTCCGAAACCTGCAGATGTTTGTGTGTCAGCAGAACCTGTCGAACACAGCAAGAGCTGCTCTTCTGGAGGAAACGGTACGAGAACATTGGCTGCGTGAATCTTGCTCTAACACTGGAATACATTACACGCAGGGCTTAAAGTATTCCGGCACCGTGCCGGATCTCCGGCGTGCGTCCGTGAAAAGAAAAAAAAATTAGGGAACTTGCATGCGGTTTAATATTTTCGAGTCAATTGATTTCACCTACCAATCATATGAGAGGAACGCAGCTCTAACTAACGTTACAAGCCTATCAAAAGCAAAGCAGGGCGGGTCCTGCAACACACTAGGCTTGTTCGACTTGAACCGGCGCTGCACAGACCAGAGAGCAGACGCTCCTTATGCTTTTGAATCGCTCTCGCGATACTTTGATGTCATAAACCAATCGGCCTGTGCAGCGCCGGTTCAAGTCGAACAAGCCTAGTGTGATTGAGATCCATATGTCACGTTAGCGTCGTCGGTGAAAACATGGAGCGCAAGTTCATGAAGCCTGGGAATGATGTCCTCCCCACGGGCGTAATTTCCTGGACAGACACTTTTCTAAATCCTGTTTGTGTCAAATTCAAAATCCTCCCCCAGCCCCACACTTTCAAATTCGTTTGTTAGGATTTTTAACCGCACGCCGTCATTGCCACGGAGGAGCAGGACCGAGCTTGTGTAAAATAGCTCACTGAAAATTGTAATGATTGCGGCACAGACAACGATGAAATGCCAGAAACAAGAAGTGATTTTAATGTCATCATGGATGAAAAGAAAGGAAGGAGATGCGAGTTGGTTGATTCAGTAAATTAGGTCAGGTCAGGATAATCATATTTCCTGTCTACGCCCGTTGATGTTAACCTTACGAGGACACTACACGACTTTAGCTCAGATTCCCAGTCTAGATGAGCCATCAATAGTTGCTGAAAGTCTGTGCCAGCTTTCAGATTCGGAGTTGACGAATATCACAGTAAATCTTGTAGTGTATCATGGGCAGATTTAGCTTCCGACTATGATCCTTTCAGAGGATATCTAAACAGATTTGAGCCCAGTTTTTCTCTGTAATCATTTACAAAGTCGGCGAGTGTATGTTGTTTTAAAATCTGTTCAGATAATGCATATATTTGTATAACTGATTAACAAGTCAAAATTTTGGAAACATTAAAGGAACACTCCACATTTTCCAACTTCCCTAAAGTTAAAAAAAGTTACGTTTCACCGTTTTTGAATCCATTCAGCCGATCTCCGGGTCTGGCGGTAGCACTTTTAGCATAGCTTAGCATAGATCATTGTTTCGATATTTTCTACGACAAAGAGAAAATTTTGTGTATAGTTTCGATATTTTTCCTATTTAAAACTTGCCTCTTCTGTAGTTACATCATGAACTAAGACTGACGGAAAATGAAAAGTTGCGATTTTCTTGGACAATATGGCTAGGAACTATACTCTCATTCCTGCGTAATAATCACTTTGCTGCAGTGCCATGGGTGAGCCGGCGCAGTGATATTACGCAGCGCCTGAAACTTAGTCCCGGTGTTGTGCCGAATTTCGACCCCCGACAAATTATTACCCCCCTAGCATTGGTAGCTTTAGGATTAGTTGTGGGGGAGGGGTTAGGATTAGGGGTGGGGTTAGGATTAGGCAATCAGGTACTGACTTCAACGAGGGGGGTAATAATTTGGCTGGGGGTCGAAATTCGGCACAACACCGGCTCACCCATGGCACTGCAGCAAAGCTCTCTGTTTTTTTTATTGTTTTTGAAAGTAGTCTCTTGATTTCTCTAAAGCCGGGTGTACACTGTGCGATTTTGAGACAAATTTTGCAAATCCTAAAAGAATCCTCTGATCCTAGAGTAAAACCTGAAGTCTTCCATCGTTAGTTTGACATGTTCACCGACAGCCGATTAATGACCGTTGTGATCAGACGAAATTCTGGCGGCGTCAGCAGATTTGACTCAGTCCTGCATTGACTTCTTCTACGACAACCGTCAAATTGTCTCTGTTTTTCAAGACAAGCCGTGACCAAAATTAACGTTAGAGATTTCTTTGTAGCCACCATTTCAATCCCGCGTGTAACGCGTGACGCGTCACTGAATGTGTCGTTGGTTGATGAGGTAAAACTTCCGACAAGGTTTCTTTCGTGCGTCAGTTTTTAACACGTCTTTACTCTCGTACAGTCTGACATTAATGACAATTGAGGACTATTATATAAAATGTAAATAAAAGGACTATTATAAATCGCACTGTGTGCACCTGGCTAAAGGCTGCATTTATTTGATCAAATACAGTAAAAACTAAAAATGTATTAAAATTTAAAATGACTGTTCTCTATGTGAATATATAGTAAAATGTAGTTTATTCCTGTGATTAAAGCTGTATTTTCAGCATCAATACTCCAGTCTTCAGTGTCACATGATCCTTCACAAATCAGGATAATATGATGAATGCTCGAGAAACATTTCTCATTATTATTCATGTTAAACACCGTTGTGCTTCTTAATATTTTTATGGAAACTGATTTTTTAATCAGGATTCTTTGATTTCTTTGAATCAGCATTTATTATAAATATAACTTTTTTGCAATATTTATTAATTACTATCTTTTTTATCAATTCAATGTGCCTTTGCTAAATTTAATTATTTATTTCTTTTTCACAGTATTACTGTTTTTACTGTATTTTTGATCAAAGAAATGCAGCCTTGTTGAGCAGAAGAGACTTTAAAAAACATTTAAAAAACACCTTAATGTTTCCATATATATATTAAACTTAAAATATATATTTTCTGTAGAGATAATCAACTTTAATAAAATAAAAAAAACATGTAAATAAAGATTGTCACTTATAACGCTTTAACAAATACTTTTTTTAATCCCTATGGAAAAAAATGAAAATGCACTCAGTTATAAACTCCAATGATTGTGATGCACAGGTTCTGGGAGGCTGTGCATCCTGTGTTTTCACTGACATTGTGCGTGTGTGTGTGTGTGTGTGTTTTCTCTCTCTCTCTCTCGCAGAAGAACTGATGGACTCGAGTCTGTCTGTCCTGAATCTGGATCCGGCCGACGCTCCTCCCGACCACAACACCAGCGCTGATATGGTGAGTGTGTGCATTAAAGCATCAATCCTCATTTGACTTGCAGATTTGAAGTGTCCCACCTCACAGGATTTAGCGGCCCACTGAAACTCCATTATCGAGCTGAAGTGCTTCAGAAATACCCTAGGAAGCAGCACTATATATGTAACCAGGCCACATATTCATCCTACGAAGTAAAGAGCACAGTCACATCAGTTTTAAAGTGTTTAAATGCAACACTACACTCCAATTTCTGGCTCTTTTATAATGAACCAGGGCCGCATGATTTGGGGGAGGGGAAATGCAAATATTTACATTAATTTTACAATTTCTCTGTTTTTTATTCCAGGCAAGAGAGAATGGGAAAGTTGCTTAGAGATGTCACTCACGTCCGGAGCGAAACTTCATGCACTAAAAAACCAAAACAGAAGAATGAAAATATAATTTGCCTTTTTTTATTTGACTGATTCAGTGAGTTACTCTCGTGACTCTTTAACCTTCTGTGTTTGGGACATTTAATTGGGAACGTTTGTCATTTATTGGATGCTGAGCGTTGAAAACACTGGTTGGCAGTGACGTTGTGATTGTTCTGATTAGTTTATCTTCTCGTAGATTGTTAATGCTTCAATGCAGCTAACTTTTATCTGAGCCACCAAACCCAAAGCTCCGATGTTTTTTTTAGTGGGATCTTTGGTGGTTTGGTGGGACTTTAGTCTGAAACAACTTGAATGTGTAACTTCATGAAGTTTAGTGGAACAAACCCATGTATACAGCACACTAACTGACTAACCTAGTAGTAATCTTCATCAGAACTCAAATACGTCAATGAATCAAACCTGACAGACGCTGATCTACTTCACAAGCACACGTGTCGTGGGATGTTGTGTGGATAGTTCACAAGGATCGTTAATTAGCACTTTATTTTGTATGAATGATCTGAAAAGTTATCAGAAATAAAACCTTTTGTTTGGTTTTATTATCTAATTTAACATTATGGACGTTTACAGTTCAGTTTCAGATTCAATTATTTTATTTTTACAAAAGACTGCAAGAATGTTTACTAGCTGAACATAAGCATTTGCTAGTTTAGCAGGTATAATTGTACAATATCATCAAACTGATGTTCATCTTCACAACATTTCAGTGTTTAAACGTTGCGGTTTGAAGAACTCAAGAAGGGTTTAATGTTTAAAGTGACTAAGATTTGATTTTTATATTTTGTTGACACTTTTATTTTGTGTTAATTTGGTTTTGAAATGAATGTTAAATAATAATAATAAGCATTAAAAACTTTTACCAGCCCTGTGCTGTGATGCACTGATTCCACTGCTCAAATTGTTTTGTTTTTTTACCATAACAATCATCAGTTATGATTAATTTAGTTGTTAAATGCTACAATTATGCATACAACCTTTTTATTTATTCATTTATACCAACAATAGCTACCTTTAAAAGGTAAATTAGATATTAAATTGAATGACCTATAAATACATTTTATTACATTCAAATGTCACAATATTAGGGTTTCACATTAACGTTATTGTGTTTTTTGTTTGTTAGAGAAGTTCTTAAGTGATATAAAGTTTATATAAACATATTTTGCACTGCAGTCCATTAAAAAATGCACTGAATTCTCTTCAATTCCCTGTTGATAAAGCCTCTATTTTGGTCCATGTCCTGTTTTACCATAGAAGGATATAATGGATATTTTACTTGCGCGCATTAACTCACACACACACACAACACACACACACACACACATATATATATATATATACACTCACCGGCCACTTTATTAGGTACACCTGTCCAACTGCTCGTTAACACTTAATTTCTAAGCAGCCAATCACATGGCGGCAACTCAGTGCATTTAAGCATGTAGACATGGTCAAGACAATCTCCTGCAGTTCAAACCGAGCATCAGTATGGGGAAGAAAGGTGATTTGAGTGACTTTGAACGTGGCATGATTGTTGGTGCCAGAAGGGCTGGTCTGAGTATTTCAGAAACTGCTAATCTACTGGGATTTTCACGCACAACCATCTCTAGGGTTTACAGAGAATGGTCCGAAAAAGAAAAAACATCCAGTGAGCGGCAGTTCTGTGGGCGGAAATGCCTTGTTGATGCCAGAGGTCAGAGGAGAATGGCCAGACTGGTTCGAGCTGATAGAAGGGCAACAGTGACTCAAATAACCACCCGTTACAACCAAGGTGGGCAGAAGAGCATCTCTGAACGCACAGTACGTCGAACTTTGAGGCAGATGGGCTACAGCAGCAGAAGACCACACCGGGTGCCACTCCTTTCAGCTAAGAACAGGAAACTGAGGCTACAATTTGCACAAGCTCATCGAAATTGGACAATAGAAGATTGGAAAAACGTTGCCTGGTCTGATGAGTCTCGATTTCTGCTGCGACATTCGGATGGTAGGGTCAGAATTTGGCGTCTACAACATGAAAGCATGGATCCATCCTGCCTTGTATCAACGGTTCAGGCTGGTGGTGGTGGTGTCATGGTGTGGGGAATATTTTCTTGGCACTCTTTGGGCCCCTTGGTACCAATTGAGCATCGTTGCAACGCCACAGCCTACCTGAGTATTGTTGCTGACCATGTCCATCCCTTTATGACCACAATGTACCCAACTTCTGATGGCTACTTTCAGCAGGATAATGCGCCATGTCATAAAGCTGGAATCATCTCAGACTGGTTTCTTGAACATGACAATGAGTTCGCTGTACTCAAATGGCCTCCACAGTCACCAGATCTCAATCCAATAGAGCATCTTTGGGATGTGGTGGAACGGGAGATTCGCATCATGGATGTGCAGCCGACAAATCTGCGGCAACTGTGTGATGCCATCATGTCAATATGGACCAAACTCCCTGAGGAATGCTTCCAGCACCTTGTTGAATCTATGCCACGAAGAATTGAGGCAGTTCTGAAGGCAAAAGGGGGTCCAACCCGTTACTAGCATGGGGTACCTAATAAAATGGCCGGTGAGTGTATATATGTGTGTGTGTGTGTGTGTATATATATATATATATATATATACACACACACATATGAAGACACGTCTATATATATATATATATGAAGAGTTCAGATGCAAAAGCCTCTAAGTGCCTTTTATCAAGCTCGTATATTTAAGTTCAGTAATTTCGCTTAAATGGCTATGAAAATTACCTATTAATTGTCATTTAAGTGAAATTATTGACCTTAAATAAACAAGCTTGATAAAAATGATCATTCTAGAAGAAAATTTCAGATGGCACTTAGAGGCTTTTGCATCTGAACTCTTCATATAGACTCACTGGCCACTATTAGGTACACCTGTTCAACTTCATTAATGCAAATGTCTAATCATCCAATCACATGACAGCAGCTCAATGCCTTTAGGCATGTAGACAATCTGCTGAAGTTCAAACCGAGCATCAAAATGTGGAAGAAAGATGATTTAAGTGACTTTTGTGCCAGACGGGCTGGTCTGAGTACTTCAGGAACTGCTGATCTACTGGGATTTTCCCAGTTCTGTGGGTGAAAGTGCATTCTTGATGCCAGAGGTCAGAGGAGGATGACTGGTTCAGCTGATAGAAAGGCAATAATAACTCAAATATCCACTCGTTACACCGCGTCTGCAGAAGAGCCTCTCCTAACACGTGAAAGCTTGAAGCAGACGAGCTACCGCAGCAGAAGACACACGGTGTCAGCTCAACACTAAACTGAGGCGATATAAGATGGCAAGGCAAGTTTATTTATATAGCACATTTCATACACAATGGTAATTTAAAGGGGCTATATGTAGTTTTTAGCAGCCTCTTGCGGTGAAGTTTCAGATTGCAACCAATTTTTACAAGAGCGCTCGTGCTCGAACTCAGACAATACCATCTATTACGCAAATATCTTGACGAGCATTCAACGGATTCGGCTAGTCGAGCTGAAAAGAACCATATAAGGTTCATCATTTTTGGTGGTGTTTTCGTGGAGATATTAGCAGAAAACCATCGGGCGCGCTGCAAAATTGCGGACGCCGGTGACGTCACGATCGCAGAAGAAAATCGCTCGTATCTCTGGATCGGGAAGACCCAGAGAGCTCACATTCGGGGAGGAGGTCCCAGGGGGACCCTTGCCCAAACGCTAGAGTGGCGGTCCCCGGGGACCCCCCCTACCGGATCGATGGGACCCCCGATTTCAAACGGCTATATCTCGGGGACCCGGGCGACTTGGACCTCAGGGGTGGGCTCGTTCGAAAGGCCCCGTCCAGCACTATGAACGATTTGAGTCTTGGGAATATTGATCCAAGATTGACCGAGATATAAGCCGAAAAACGTGCGCCTTTGACCGGACGTAACTCTCTGACCGTCTACACTAGACTGTATATAAAGGAGAGAGGCTCGGGAGCGCGCATCACGTCACATCCGATGAATTCCGCGGTAAATCCGACCCGGAGCCTTCACATAGAAATAGGAATACTGGCCTTCAGAGGTAATAGCAAAACCTGACAAGTGGATCATTGTAATGTGTGATTACAACCCCTTCACACACAGGCAATTAAAAAAACTAATTCATTTTAGTAGAAAGGTTACATATAGCACCTTTAAAGTGCTTTACATAAAAGGAATTAAAATAATCAAAATAAATAAGAAATTCAGTAAATGCACACGTGTTTTGAGTCTGGATGTGAATGTGATACTGTAGGAGCATATCTGATCTCTTCTGGAAGCTTCCAGCATAATAACTAAAAGCAGACTCTCCATGCTCTGAGTGAACCCTTGTGTTCCTGACGTGATCCTGATGATCTGAGTGATCTGTTGGGTTTATATTCAGTGAGCATATCTGCAATATATTGAGTGATTTAAATACCAGTAATAATACTTCAAAATCAATCCTAAGTGTAACTGGGAGCCAGTGTAAAGACCTGAGGACTGGTGTGATTTGTTCATGTTCATTGTACAAACATGGCCTGGTCTGCTGCGACATTCATGGTCGGGTCAGATTTTGGCGTAAACAACATGAAAGCATGGATCCATCATGCCTCGTATCCGCAGTTCAGGCTGCGTGAGCTGTAATGGTGTAATGGATATTTTCTTGGCACACTTTGGGCCTCTTAGTACCAATTGAGCCTCATTTAAACACCACAACCGTCCTGAGTATTCAGCAGAATAACACACGTCACAAAGCTCAAATCATCTCAAACTGGTTTCTTGCACACGAGTTCACTGAACTCAAACGACCCCCACAGTCACTATCTCAACCCAATAGAGCAGCTTTGGGAGATTCACATCATGGAAACTGTCAGCAACTATCATGTCAGTATGGACCAATATCACTGAGCAATGTGTCCAGCATGTGTTGAGTCTCTGCCATGAAGAATTAAGGCTGTTCTGAAGGCAAAAGGGGCTCCGACCCAACAAACACGTCTCCATACGCGCGTGATGACTCCGGTCTTCATACAGATGAACTGCGTAATATAATGTTCCGATCCAATCTGACCTCTGACCTGTGATGCTGCCTGAATCATAATCATACGCTGTTCATTCGCTGGCCAGAGAACTGAGACTGAGTCTGCTTTCTCACAACGTTTTTTTTCTCCATTCTGTCACGGATGGAGTTTCGGGTCCTCGCCACCGTTGGGGACATTTTATTTTATATTTAACAATATTATTACAATATTATTTTCTTGTTATCTCTGCAAAGCTGCTTTGAAACAATCTGTATTGTAAAAAGTGCTATATAAATAAAGGTGATTTGACTTGACTATCAAGGTGTGTGTGTGTGTGTGTGTGTGGCTTTCAATGAAATACATTGAATGCATAAATTAATGCAAATTCATTCCTTGCGTGTGTGTGCGTGTGTACATTACTTTCAATGAAACACATTGAGTGCATAAATTAATGCAAATTCATTCCTAGCGTTTTGTGGAGTTATTTCAGGTAAGCTGTCTTGTTTCCAGCTATCCACTTATTATTATTATGATTATTATTTTCCAGCCTTTCCTTGTTGTGACCTGCTTCTCTCACCTGATCCATTAAAGGGGATGTTGCTTATCACACATTTGATAATTCATTATTTTGATGCAAGTCGATTTACTCACGTGCTAAAGCAATCATTAATGTGGAGAGTTACTTACAGTCGAAGTAAAATGACTCACTCCGGCGGAAATTACATTTGTGTAACAGATACCAAAATAAATAATATGTTGTGTTGTTTTGAACATGCTGAGCCTCAGCTCTCAGACCTCTGCGTTCTGTTTAATAGAGGATCTTTTGGGATTAGCGTCTTATTATTTTTAAAAGCCTCCCATCGGCCGGTTGCTCTGGAAATCACTCCCTGTTCTCTTCAAACACGGCTTTGTCTTCTGTTACTCTTTTAATTACCCTTTTCCAGCAGGCATGCTCGGGGACGGCATCATCCCCGGGGACCCGCAGCGGGGCCGGTCACATGACTCGCGTCTCATGATATTCATGTAATATTCTAATTTTCTGAGATTTTGAATTTGGGGTTTTCATAAGCTGTAAGCCATAATCATCAAAATTATCACTTTTGCACGATATTCTAATTTTTCGAGTTTCACCTGTAAAGGCAACGGAAGTTAAATCAGATCACTAGCACTGATTCCTTAGTCTAAACATGTTACATCACTAATGCATTTCACATTTATTGAAAGTTAAGCTGTTCTGAACAGTCCACAGTAAGCAGGTGAACTGGTAAAAAGGTGAGGGTATCATCATGATTGGGTATAAAAGTGAATTCAGGTCTTTCACGTACACGCAGGGCAAGGCATTAAATCACGCTACTGTGTTAAATACAGTCACATGCACTCGAGTACTGTGGGAAACCGGCACTTAAGGTCACCTTGTGGTGAAAATCAAGTTTTTAATGTTTATGTGTTTATGTGGTGTGTTTCCCCCCCCCAATATGCTTTAAGAGAAATGTGTAAAATTCATAAGTCGACAGCATTGCTGAGTATTTCCTCCTTAAAACTGCAGTGAACCAAAGACAGTCTCAAAAACACGGTGTGAAATCGTTGGTGTTTCTGACGTCACAAACGACCTTGTAACCAATCAGATCAACGTGTGATCATCAACCAGTGGATCTCTGAGTGAGTGGAGGCGGGGCTCATTTGCATATTCATAGAACCGTGCATACTAAATGAGGGAAGGGTGTCGAGTTACATTCAAGATATTTTAAGGCATTAATAATTTTTTTCAAGGACAAAACGCCTACATTTTGGTGATCAAAGATGAGTTTTAAGGTATAAAATGATTGACTACAGGGGGACTTCAACAGTCTGACGCTGCATCAAGAAATCTGTGTTACGCAAGGAGAAAGCTTTACTTCTGTTCAATGCGTAGGTTCTCTGGCCTCAAGCTCAGCTCAGATGATCCAAAACACACTGGAAATGTGTGCTGTGGTCAGATGAGTCCATGAAAACAGACATGTAGTTCTCAAACTAAACAAACAGGGCCATCCAGACTTTCATCAGTGACATGCAAAAGCAAAAGTGCATCAGTGCAAACGGCATGGTGACTTGCTTGTGTGTAAAGGTACTGAGGCATATATTTGGATTGTACAGAGACATAAACTGCCATTAAGATGACAATGTACGGCCCATCATGAAAAGAAGAATCAGACCATAACAAGGACTGTTGTGTAGATTTCTTAAAATCAGATGAGATCTGGCAAAAAATCCAATTGCAAAACTATTAATATCCTCAATTCCCAAACAAATAAAAAGTGTGTTGCATCCATCAAAATAGGTTTATATTTACAAAATGCAATTAAGTTGGTCAGTGAAAACATTGGAAATCTTTCTTTGTACTTTTGTAAGTTACTATAAAGGTTCAAGAGAATGAACAAATCACAGCTTCTTGATTTTATTGCATTTTACAAAATCTCAACTTTTCTGGACATGTCTGGGGTTGTGTAAGATTCCTCTCAAAATTCAAACTTAATTTATGGTGTTTTATCTTTACCGAGGTTTTCAGCACAGACACTTACATTATGGACAATTGCAGAGCTTTTTATATAGTAAAACCAAGACTTTTCAGCCCTATAAAGAGGCCGTGGTGCTTATCCCAGCAGTTATTCTAGAAATGGGACAGAAAGCCTTGCAAAATCCACTGAGCTGGAGTGCCAGAAATAAGTGTTGATGTGGGCCGGTCCTGCTCGAGCCTTGGCTCGTGTCCTGCAGTGCTCGTGCTGCAGTGCTGGAAATGGCTCCCAGGTCCCTCGGCACACATTGGATTATATCATGTGCACCTCAGCTGTGAACCGTGATGAAGCCCGGCCCGGACGCTGACGGGAAACCAGGATCGGTAATGGATGGGCTGGGTTACAGCAACACTTGATTAATAATGCATTTGTGTGTGGTCTGACTGATGATCGATCAAAAGCCCATTATGAACCTTTAACACAATGCTCCACTTTCTTTCAAACACAAGTTTTGGTGGTTCTCGAAGGATTTTGCTTCGGGATGCAGACCAAACACAACATTGTTCATCATACAAAAGTGCGAATAATGTCCTTAAAATCAAACTGGAGGTTTATTAATAGTGGCATGAACTGATTGAGTCAAATATGAAATATTAATAACATTATGAATGCACAAAGAACATGAGAAGATTTAGCAGACTACAAACATTGGGTCCATTTTGTATTAGGAAATATAGAAATTGACTGGATACATGACTTTTGGCATCAATAAAAGATATGGTTTATGTGGCTAAGCAGTTACGCATCATTTTAAGGTTAGTTGTGTTTAATTATTTGCATTGAACATCGATCTGAACAAATCTTTGGGTGATCAGTTGAGAACCACTTGCATGCATGCTGTTAAATCTTTGGTTTGTATTCGTACTTGTATGAAACACTTCAATTGGTGATATGCTTCTTTTTGAGTAACATGCACATGTGAAATTTGAAAAGTCATTTTGATGAAGACTTTCAAGAAATATTAAAAGGTTATTGTCCATGCAAAACACTGTCAAAGATGCTATATGGTTGCTAGGGTGTTCTCAAGTAAAAATGGCATTTGTAAAATCATCTCCAGATGTGCTCATGGTCTATCTGAGGGATTGTTCCCCTGTTTTCGTCAACAGTGCTGGAGGTTTCGTCACGTGACTATCAGCAGTTCGAGTGAGGACTGACTTGGTAAACAAGTCTAATAATTGAATCTCAAGGGGGTTTGCACACTAAACACAGACATTTTAACTAGTCAAGTCAACATTGATTTGTTCCCAGAGCCGCTGAATCAATTGTGTTCAGTCACAGGACGAATCAAAGAAGGTTGAAAACATCTTGTTTACAGGAAGCAGTGGTTATAGTACAAAAGCAGATTTTTGGTTTTGTACTTGTCGTTGTGCATAATTTACTGTTATTAAGTACATGTAGTGACATGTTATCTTCAAATAAAGTGTTACCAAAAGAGTTCACTTTTATGACTGTTTCTTAACTTCACTTTTAAAAGTTTTACTTTAATGTACATTTAATGATCTTTTGTCATGCTTTAAAGAAGTACACTTATTTTGATGTGCTAACTTTAATGCTAAAGCACATGTAGTCTTTTCCAAATTACATTTAAATGTTTTAAATTGCAACTTTATTACAAGCATGCAATTGTAACTATATTTAAAATACATGACATACAAGTTTTAATAGAAATTACATAAAAGTATATATATATTAGTTTACCATATACGCTTGAAGCAGTAAACTTTAAGACAATGGAAGTAATTCTGAAATTGCATATAAAGATGTACTTAAGTAGCCTATGTCAAAAAGCACTTTTCAAGTTCAAATAATTGCATTTAATATAAATTTAAACTATAATACATTTTCATTTAATTGCAAATAACATGCAATCAAGTGTCTGAAAACATTACATTCAGTTCGCACTTAAGGATATTTATTCCCTTCATATGATTTCTAGAAGTGAAGCTTTTTTTCAAGGGAACTGCTTTAAACGCACTAAAACTCATCCTAGCAGCCGCTGAGCAACATCTTATTGCGGTGGCTAGTTTTGCGCAGGTGTTTTCAGAAGATGTGCAGTATTATTGTGGTTTTCTGTTCCAGTTGCACAGATATTTTCCAGCATGTGCTGTAACAGGTCATCGCCGCCGCTGAAAATAGAGCAGGATTGTGTAATCCCTGCTTTTGACTCCAGAACCGTAAGACAATCGATAAGCCTTGACTGTAGAGAGAGGAAGAAGCTCTACTGAACATGCATAGATACACATCAATAGATGAGACTGTGAACAAGCACAAGTGTTAGAGACCCATGACAAATAGACGGACGGGACTTTGTGTGCGGGCCACTATGAGGACAGAAGACACTAGACCGAAAAATGAGTTGTTTCTGACCTGAATACAACCAATAAATTCTCTATTATGAATATGAATAATGCATTCACACTAGTCCTGGTCTAATCTGCTCAAAGGTCAACAAAACACATTGATTTTAATATCTGATTACAGGTTAATCTAGGATTAAACAGTGTGCTCACCTTGACTGAATTGTCATTTGATTATGTGTAATAATCAGGTGAAAGTGATTGATGTGCTGCCCATGTGAACCCCTCATCCAATCTATAACGAAGGAAATGAGTGTTTGTACTTTTACAAGGGAGTTTATTTACCATTAGGGTGATGTATTCTACACCTATGGTACATTATTTGCTGTAAAAACGATCGAGTGATGCGAAATGTTTCCATGGCATGTATGTACATTACTAAACAGTACATTTATATGGATATTAGCTATTTGCACATACCTGAGCATCGACACAGGTTCCTCTAAACATACGAATCCTGATTAATTGGTTAACAGGTAATTCATGCAAGCTTTTAGTGTTGTTATTTTAAAAGCTTGAACCCTTCCCGACCCCATAAACATGGCTGTTCAAATCAAGGCATTGCGCGCAATGGACAGTCTCCGGTTCGGATGAATGATTCCTATACAATTGAATGACAGGCCAGCCGGTGATTTTTGGACTATACGCTCCGAGGATATAAAGTTAAAGCCCATTACACTGCAAACGTCCATCGAGGAGATGCCGAATATTAAGGCGAAACGAAAAAGGACAGATTATATTTGATCATAGTTAGCCTCTGCTATATGCGTTTGTGTCCGGGAGTCCCGGCCTCCTCCAGCGTCCTCCTGTCCAACATCTCAAGACTTCACTTAGTTCTTTCTGTGCTTGTTATCCGTATCAGACACTGACTGAGTTTGTGTTCGCCCTCCAAAGCCGTCCTCGTCCTCGTCCCTGCGCGCGTCCTGGCGCGCGTGTCCACCGGGGAGGGTCTGCTGCTGATCTCTCCGGGAAGACTGTGTTTCTGCAGCTTCTGGGCTCTCTGTAGGCATGGTGTATCTGTAGAAATCCCCGGACTGGGACTGCGCACTTTTGGAAAGCGACCTTGCTGTCCGGTTGGAGCCGGTGGTGTTTAAATGGATCAGATCCACGATCGCGCTGCTGTTGCTTTGCGTCCCGTTGCTGACCGCGGAGATGTTGATGTTGCTGTTGCTGATATTAGATGAAGAGTTGGGTTTTGTACTATTGCTCGTGCTTCCGGCGGGTTTCCATATGAGACTGTAGTAAATGGCCAGGATGATCGCAGCCAGAGACACGGACAAAACATAAGCGAACACGGTGGCCAGTCGTACCCACTTCTTATTGGTTTTTGCAGCCATCTTTGCCTTCTTGTCGCCCGTGTAAGTGGCAGGTTTGCCCCTCTCCATGTTGGGCATGTAGTCTCTGTCCCGATTGACCCGTTTTTTTCCTCGATGCTCCACGATCCCGTCCGTCTTGAAGGATCTCGATGATCAGACCCTTTAAAACCTGTCAGTTGCGGTTAAATCGATTGAGTTTCGTCCATGGCGCTTGAAATGTCTCAGAAATCCATCAGGATCATGTTGCACCTCGATGTGGATGTTGATGCTGCTGCTGCTGCTGCTGCTGATGATGATGATGATGAAGATGAAGATGCTTCTGGTGTTTTCCAGCATCCACTGCAGCTTTTTTCCCCAAAGACAGAGATGTTTCTGATCAAAATATCATGGGATGGATTAGAGAGGCTTGGAAATGATGAGACGGATCATACTGTATGTGTGTGTGTGTGTTGTTCAACTGAAGAAGAGGCTTCATCAGCTAAAAATACAGGAGAGGAGGAGGAGGAGGAGGAGGAGGAGGAGGAGACTCTTAAAGGACCAGCGGAGACTGAAGAGAGGAAACACATGAACATGATGATCATCAGTTCAAGGTCTGGTAACACTTTATAATAACTTTCATCAAAATGCATTAAAAATAGATTAAAAAATATATTAAATAATGCTTAACAGGTCTGTCTGTGTAATTTACATTATATATATAAATAAATGTGCTTGATGGTAACATTTTCATTTTACTGGTTTTAGACAATATTAGCCTGTATTAGCCTATTAAAACTTTATATAAATTTTTTTGTTGAATATTCGAACTGTATCAATCTAAATTAATTAATGTAAATTAATTACAATAAGAAAAAATAAATAAATCACTTTAAGATGCAATATTTTTCATATAAATTAGAACATATTTATATGTAACAATTTCTGTAATCTAACATAAAAGTTTGTGCTTATATAATTAATTATTTGTGTGTGTGTGTGTGTGGTATATATGCATTACAGTTGTGTTCAGAATTTCTTGCACCCTTGGTAAATATGATCAAAGATGGCTGTAAAAAATAAGTCTGCATTGTCCTTTTGATTTTTCATAAAAAAAAATCTCAAAAACCGAACCTTTCATTGAAGTAAATAATTGAAAGGGATGGGGAATCACATTATGAAATAAATTACATTTTTTAGGACACCAGGGTGACTATAGGAATGTTTCACAGGAGAATAAATATGAGGAAACACAAAGGCCATCACAATGAGTAAAACCACGGAGTATAGTTCTGGAACTCTAACCGCTCGATCTACCGCTTTCATGGACTCCATTTCCCACAGTGCTTTGTTTGTCATCAATGTAATCATGTGCATCTGTTCCTCATCATCACCTCTCTGTGTCTCTGCCTATTTAGATCTGCTCAGTTGGTTATCGTTGCAAAGGCCCCGTTTACATGTACATGTTTATTTTGAAAACCGGAGACATTTCCCTTCGTTTGTGCCCTTCATTTACAGAATTCGCCTCTGAAAACGATTCTTTTTTAAAACTCCGGCCAGAGTGGAGATTTGCACGTTTGCATATAAACCGATAAAAACTGTTTTAGGCCGCCGACGTCACAGATGCAACAGAACTTGCACTGCGTAAAAAATGCGACTTACGTTTACATCTTCATTTGGCTTTGGTCTACAGAGAGCCTTTGCACTTCCTATTAGCCCCATTGTATCATCTTGGTTGCAGTTCCATTAGGATTCCACTGGAGGCGATCGCGGGCGAGTGCAGAATGAATGGGAGTCTATGGAGCTAGACGGCTAAATTTGTCTCTTTCTCCGGCTTGTCGTTGAATCAACGTAGATTTTATTGTTGATTCCGCAAGTTCAATATAGATTATAGTCCAAAAGTTGAATGAGTGCTTATGTCCTTTCGATTTCTTACAGGCTGGGCCGTTGTTGGCCGGAACACGCTAGCATTCTGCTAAATGGTTTTGCGAATGATTACGACCAAAGACCCCGTTTGATGGCCCCTGAAGATAAAGCAGAATCAAAAAACATATTCTTCAGGAGGACTTTCATGCTGTATTAATCGAAAGAGCGTTTCGTTATCGTTATCGTTGCCGATGCCACGAGAAATGAAGCCATGAAGCGAATTGCCATAAAGCAGCACCGCTAACAGTATGAGAATATGTGACGTCATCACATTTTTTCAACGGATTTTTAGAACAAATAAGTGAACTTAAAAATGCAATTATCTCAGCAACTTGAATGCAACTTTCAAATTACTTGATAAAAAATTACATCATGAGAAAAGTGTATTTCTGGGGGTGAAACTCCATAGACTCCCATTCATTCTGCACTCGTCCTGTGAGCGCCCCCGCATGGACAGACACGTGTTACTGCAGCCAGTCCAGAACCCGGAAGTAACCAGATTGTGCCATTCTCTTCTATTAGACATTCTCTGCTTTGGTGATCGTGGATGCATTTGCAGATTCAGCTGCTCTATCATGTCGAGGTGTTGTTTCTATTTTGGGGATTCTGATTGGCTAACGTGGGCTTGAGCTTCTCGTTACACTGCCACCTACAGGTCTGGCATGCTCTTGACGGCATATACACATGGGCTCGTGTAAACGAACACTTTTCTGAAAACTGACCGCCGGTGTGCATGATGTTATTTTTGAAAACAGAGAGGGTGAAATATCCGTTTATGAAAATAGCCGGCCACGTGTAAACGTAGCCTCAGTCTTTTCTTGTCTAAACGGCATTACTGAGTGTTTCCCCTTTCACAAAATAGAAAGTGTCTGTAAGAAAACAGCTAAAGCTTTGAAAACTCCCCGTTTCCACCGTCACGGCAATAATTAAGAAGTTCAAATCAACTAAAGATGTTCTGAATCTGCCTGAAGAAAACGTGTGTCTGTCGTCTTAATGCAAGAGTTTGAGTGGACGAAGACTCTCTGAGGGTCACAGATGAAGAAGTGCAGATGTTAGTGAGTCTTGAGGTCAGAGATCCTCAAATATATCACACAGCTTCTACATCAGCACACACGGGCGTAATTTCCTATGGGGACAGGGGGGACATGTCCCCCCCACTTTTCAAAATCCCGTTTGTGTCCCCCCCACTTTCAAGTTCGTTTGTTACGATTTTTTTAACCGCACGCCGTCATCGCCACGGAGGAGCAGGAGTGCCGATGCGCGCGTCCGCGTCCAGGTATGTCGCGCCCACATAGTCCACACTCTAAAAAGAGCTCGCTGAAAGTTCTAATGAGCAGGTATAAAAGAGAACTGGATTCAGGCGAGCTGTCTGTGCGTTGTGTGCGTGTGCGTCAGGACATTCACAGACAGCGCGCCAGAATCCAGTTCTCTTTCGCGCTTGAATAATAACACGCACATTAATGCCAAAATGTCCGTTTTGTCAATTGTATCCTCACAAGAACAGTCTTAAACGAGTTAAATAAAATCTTAAATTAAAGTCAAGAGTAAATGAGAAAATGAAATGTAAGATCCTTTCATGCAGCGTCAGATCTTAAAGGGACAGCAGCCAATTCTGTCTATCAGTAAAGTTAACCAAAGAACAAAGGGGAACAGAGCAAATTACTCACTGATCTTGTCTAAAGAATGTTTGTAGCTTTAATGAGGATTTTTCTATATTTAATTTATAATTTATGCAGTGCAGACTATTTGATAACCTTATTCAATTTCTGTATATTCAGTACCTGTTAGACAGGAAGGGCACAGGTAAATATAACATTTATTATGGGTTCATGTGAGGATTGTTTAAAGTTAATTTAAATTAAAAGTTGTTATATTTTTGAAGCCTAATGAATGTTTCAAATTTTGAGGGAACAATCCTTTTCATCGAGACATCAGCTATATTAATATCAGTGATACTGGCCTTCATTCATAAGAAGATGCTATTAAACAATTATTTAAAATATACAGTTTTTATGTTTTTACATTACAGTGGAAATTGTGTCTCACATAATTTCAATTTTATTTACACACAAAACATTAATGCTGAACATTTTTGACTTTATAAAATGATTCTCTCAAGTCTTGGCAGTCTTGTATTTAACAATTTTAAAAAAAAGTAAGACATCTTTTTGTTATTCATAGTTTAGTAGCCTACTTTTATTTTTGGCAGAATTTATCATTATAATCAACTTAATTATTTCCTGGGACCTGGATTTTGTATCACCATAGTCCCTACATGTATGTAAATGCAGGAAATGGGATTCAAATCGAAAAAAAATCATCCCCCATTTTGTGTCCCCCCCACTTTTCAAACCAAAGTTACACCCTTGTCAGCACATGTTATTCGGAAGGGTTTCCAGAGCAATCCTCCTCGCTCATCCAGAAGCTCCAGCATATTCAGATGTCAGACACGACTGGAGCTTCAAACGGGATTCTGTGTTTAGATGAAACTAAAAGAAGAGCTTTTTGGCAGCAAACCCTCCAGATGTGTTTGTGCAAACAGGGATAAAAGTCCCATATACGGTTAAACACACAGCTGGATCTGTAATGCTGTGGGCCTGTTTTTCTGCTGGAGGTCCTGGACTTCTAGTTCAGACGCCATCATGGATTCCAGGAAATATCATCAGATAAAAAATCATAACCGGACAGCCTCTGCTGGAAATCTGGGATCTTCCATCAGGACAATAATCTAAAATCAACACAAAAATAACACATAACTATGTTTCGTCAAACAAACATAATATGTTCATGTAACTTCAACATGTAGAATCAGCCTGTGAATCTCAACAATGGTGACAATTATAAAGCATGTTGCAGTGCATTCTGGGTGTGCAGAGCTGTTCTCTCTGCAAAAAATATTGAATAAAAGGGAGGGTGCCAATAATTGTGGCCAACATGTTTTGGAGAAAACATTTATTTCATAATATGAGTTTCCACCCATTTTCAATTGTTCTACTTTAAATGAAAGTTTAGATTTTCGCTAATTATTTTAATGATTGATCCAAAGGACAAACCATGCACATGTATTTTTACAGCCATCTTTGATCATATTTACCAAACGTGCCAATAATTCTGTATATATACTGTATATATGTTTATATTATATATATATATATATATATACACATACAGACAGACATGCAAACACACACACACACACACACACACACACATATATATATTATATAAACACAAACTTTTATGTTAGATGTGATTAATCAATTATTTATTAATCGATTTGACAGCACTAATATATATATATATATATATATATGCATAGCCTGTGACACCAGAGCCTTCTCAGTCGTAACTGTGTGTCTGGGGAAGGTTCATTCACAGCCCATTTCTAAAGGGGCGTCACCAACGGACGTCGCTCAAACGCCTCTGGGCGCAATTGGATAGACCTAAACCAATCAGAGCGATCGTCATCGTGTAATGCCCGCCTCAACGTCTGTGATTGGTGCCTCGATTTGGAAAGATTGGAAACGGGCTTGATAGATATATCATGTTTTTTATTATTATTAATTAGAACACAGTAAGTATTAGACCTATTTTTAATACTGATACATGAGATATTTTCACTTTGGATAAAAAACATCCTCTATCAAAGTTTAATTAATGACATTTCCATTTGAATGTACAAGAACGATCTGTTAAGCTGTATGATTCAATAATGTTAACGACTTGTTCATAACCGTTATTCTAGGATTAGCGTTGAATGAATCCTTCAGAAAACATGATATTGATGATGAAGATGAAGATGGCGTCAGGGACGCTGAGACGCAACTATGCAGGTGTGTGTGTGTGTGTGTGTGTGTGTGTCAGCTCCAGAGAGAGTAACACACCTGTGAGCTGTCAATCAAACAATATCGCACTGCAAGTTTAAACATTTTGTTCAAAATAACATGCAGATTAATAATATATTATATGGTCTAATATATACACATATTCTAATTCACATAAACAAGTAATATATATAAAATGTAATATATTTTTTATAATATTCATGATATAACACGTTTCCATCAGAGCTTTTGTTAAATAATGAATCATTCCTAAATGTGCAATGAATATTTGATATCAAATGAGGAAGCTTCTGATGATTCTTCTGATTAGGCTACATACAGTAGATCCACTTAAAATAAATGATCTCCTACATTATGCATATTGTTAATATATGTTTAAAGTGTTGTTCTGTCGTAGTGTTATTATAGTTGATTAAAACTAAAACCATAAAAACTGAAACCTACCCATCACATGAGACATTCTTTACATTTTTAATAAAACATTGTTTTTTTAATGTTTTTTAAGCTATTTGAAATATGAGGACTCATGCAATGTCCTCATAAACCATGTGTAAGTTGTAATACCAGTGTAATATGCATGTCATTATACACATTTGTGTCCTCATAAATCACATAAACAAGAGCACACACACACACACACACACACACACGCACACACACACACACACACACACACACACACACACACACACACACACACACACAGGTAAACCTCTCGTCTGTCCTCTACTGGCACAGGATCATCCCTGAAGCTGCTGCTGCACGAGCAAATCAGAATTAGAGTTTGGAATCCTGCACCATAATGTCTTGCCCTGATTGGCTGGCTGGTAAAAACCAATCACCGACCTCCAGCACTGATGGTCTCTCTGAGGTCACGCTTTAGTTTAGAGGCTTCCTGAAGGTGCATGTTTATATCTAACCCATATTTGGATTATTTATTACAACATTTATGATTATTAGTAACTGAGTAACATTAGTTATCTCTGCAGAGAGAAGTTGTATATATTGGAGTGTGTGTGTGTGTGTGTGTGTGTGTGTGTGTGTGTGTGTGTGTGTGTGTGTGTGCGTGTGTGTGTGTGTGTTTATAGGCACAAAATTTGTCCTTAGAACTGAGTTCACACCAGTTAATACCTCAATGTTCCCAAATGTAAATAACAAATACATTTTTTACTAAAAAAATAAAACTTCAGACAGTAAACAGTAAACTTCAGTACACTTCAGACAGTGGCACGTTTTTATTTAGATTGTCAGGTAAACATGTGTTACTTAGCTATAGTTTAAGGACACATTTCGGTAATGCTTTCTTTTACAGTCCAGTTACCCATGTACATACTATGTACTTATTTTAGTAATTACAATTACTGGGTAATAACTAGGTACTAACCCTACCCCTGTTCCATGTACTTACCTTATATTAGCCAGTACTTTCTAGGTAAGTACACTGTAAGTACTGTACTGTAAAAGGAAGCATTACCCATTCTTCTCCTCAGAAGTGAACACACACACACACACGTAAGTCTATATCATCTCCATATTTAGCTAGATAAATATGTTTGTGTGTGAAATAGTTTCTGTGAGAGATTGGAGATTATAGACACTGACACACCGTCACTAACATGGTATGATATTTATTTACACAATTCCTTTGTTATATACTGTTTAGTTGATCCTTCTCATGCATTGTGAACTAAACTGACTGTACACACACTGTAGTTTGGGGAACAGCCTCATGTTAATGTGATGATTTACATGTGTCAGCGCCGGACAGGCTCATATTTGACTATTAGCCAAACGACACGAACATGATTCTGATGCGCAGCAGCTCCTTCTGCTCGTTCGTGTGTGTGTGTGTGTGTGTGTGTGTGTGTGTGTGTGTGTGTCGTACCTTACAGAGACCCATCAATCACAGCGATGAGAATATATGCATAATCTAATCTTACATAATTAATATTGTCAAGCACTTGGTCCTTGTCATTATGCTTGTCTATTATGATACTCATTATGATCAGTTAATGACCAATCAGATACCAGGGAACTTTCTGTCAAAGGTTCTCTTAAAGTTATGATCAAATGTTCTTCCGGTAATGTTAATAGAACGTTCGTTTAAAGTTTTCTGGTCTTTAATGATTTTTTCAGAACATTAGCACAAAAACATTATTTATACATTATTCATGGAATGTTCTTCTGAAACGTTTTAATTGGACGTTTGTCTGTTTTTTAAATGTGTCTACTGGTTTCGGAATCTTCAGAGATCATTTAAAAGTAACATTCTATAATGTGTGAAGAATGATAAAATGGAATGTTCCCTTAACGTTCACATAACCAACAAAAAAAGTTTTTAAAATATAAAAAAAAACTGGACTTTAGAAATAACGTTTTCACAACTTAATGGGAACGTTTGCAAAACATATTTTTGTTAGCTGGGTTAATATTTATGTATTTGAATTGCATGCAAAATTTTCACTCATTTTACAAACAAATACATTAAATTTGATGCATATTTGTCAGTCATACATGAAACAGGGGCGATTTCTGTAACTAAATGTGTTATAGTTATTTAATTAAATTTAATGTTTAGTTTATTTCAGTAACAAAAATGATTTTAGTTTTAGTTAACCATTATATATGTGTTCATTATATATAATGAATTACCATTATAATATATATTATATATATATATATATATATATATTATTATACTACATATTTATCATCAATAAATCCAGTTTGTTCACAGCGAGCCTGAGATGTTAATCATGTTGATACATTTGAACTGATTAAATGTAATTGTTTTCACAATGAACAGATTTATTCTGATTCTTAAAAAATGCATTTTGAAAAAGAAAATGATTTAAATAAAACCAAATAGATGCAAATAGCTCCTAATAAACTGCCTTGATTTTTTTAGAGTGCAGATGTATGAAAGACAAATAATCCAAACGGATGGAAATTTTATATGCAATTAAAAATGCATACATCTTAAATGTAGACTTTAGCCATGTGTGTAGTGTGGTTGTGTGTGTGCTGGGAGCCGTGACCCTGCGCTGGGTGGGTCCGGGACGCTCTTCACACTCATTTGCAATGCATATGCAAGGCTGGACGTCCCACCGGCTCGTTCAGTGAGTTTCCCCAAACTCTTCATTCTAACCGGGGACAATGAGTTGAAGCGTTAGACCAAAATGATTCGAACCCGTCCCTCGCTACAGGAACCTGATGTCAAAGAGTACCTCGTGAAGGGAGACAGGTTCACGAAATGGAAAGAAGTAAGTCAACATGATCATATTTTGGACAAAAAGACTTCTAGATTCACAACCAGTGCTTTTTGGTCCTGAATCTGATAATGATCTGATGTCTTCTAAAAAGACAAAAAATTTATGTGATTTTTGGGGGAATATTTGTCCGTCTTTAATGACAACTGTCTCGTTACAACATAGCATCGTTTTACAATAAAATGTGTTGACAGGACTCCAAGAAAACCACACCGGTCACCATGAAGATGGATCCCAAAGGATTTTACCTGTACTGGATCAATCAGAGCAAGGTCGTTATGGTGCATTCATTAACAGTTTATAATAATAATAATATAATAATTATTTTTTTGTCCCATATCTCAATGTTTCATGTAATGTTTTGTTGAGAATATTTCACCTATTCTTTATGCATTTCAGAGATCCTTTTTTATTGTTTTACATGTTTTTACTTTGTATTATTATTCTAAATCATTTACCTGAAGTCCTGTGGTAGTAATACCACAGTATTTTGACATATACCATGATACTGAATGATTGCCATATTCATTTACCACAGTATTTACATGGCGCTTCAAAGAGCACAGTCATACTACTATGGTAAATGTCCAAAAACCACAGTATTGTCGTAGTACAGTGTTAAAACGAGTCGTCATGTAAATTACTTGTCGAAGAGAATAATTTCAGTGTAAAAGGACAATAAAGTATAACTCTAACTCTAAATAAATGAGGTACATTTTATTTTCCTTTACTTAAATACTGTATTATAGTTCAGTATAATTGTAAAAAATTATGTGCTTTTGCCATTTTTATTACATTTAAAAAAAACACATTTTTATTTAGCTTATTTTTTTTTCAGTTTTAAAACTACCGAAGTGTTTCGTCTAATATTGTTTCATCTTTATTACTACCAAAATTATTTAGTTTTAGTCAACAATAACAACACTGTAAACAACAGCATGTGATTTGTAAGGTCTTGTTTGTAATTATTCTACGATAATTGTTGAAATCCTATTGTTTATGCATTACAGATTTTTACATTTAATGCATTTGGCAGATGCTTTTACCTTGAAATACAGTGAAGCTGTTTGATTGTTTCATGCATCCTCTGGGAATCAAACCCTTGACCTCGGCGTTGCGAACATCATGCTTTAGTTTGAGCTACAGAAATTCATAGGCATTTTTATCACTTGTATATATTTTACATTTTAATATTTAATATTTGTTTTACAAACTCCTGCCTATTATGCCTAAAACAGCATCATCCAGACATAATATTCATTAGAGACGTAGGCATCTGTCCTCTCTGTCTGTGTGTGTGTGTGTGTGTGTGTGTGTGTGTGTGCGTGTGTGTATGTGTGTGTGTGTGTGTGTGTGTGTGTGCTTCATGTGCAGATGAAGGTTCAGTTCACTTGGGTTTAATCACTATTGACCTTCTTCTTTTTCAGAGGTGGGTAGTAACGAAGTACATTTACTTCGTTACATTTAGGCTACTTGAGTATTTTTTTTGGAAAAATTGTAGGCTACTTTTAAGAGTAGATTTAATTGTGGGTACTTTAACTCGAGTACATTTCTAATGAAAAAACGGTACTTTTACTTCGTTACGTTGGGCGACGTTCCTCTCGTTACTTTATTTTAATGTAAAACGTGTTGTTAAAAGCGTAGTTCATTCTAAGCGCGCGCTCTATCTTTTTTCTGGGCATGAGCGATGCTCAATTCGCAAATGAATCACTCTTTTGAGTCGATTCTGTTCAAAGACGTCATCAAACAAGTTGGGCAGATCTGTCTAAATCGGTTCGCGAATCAGTTTGAATGATCCGTTCAGTTTCCTGCACGCACTGAATCGCTTTCAATTCACACTCGACTCGGTGTCGTAACAGGAAGATTTAAGAACACCAAGAGCGTTTGATGAAGTTGCCGTGGACCTACATACAGTCTAGAAAGTAAATCTGCAAATGCATCATATTTTTTACCAGCGATAAAGATCTTTATTATGTTAAACATCTTCGTATGTTACTTCGTAAGTTGTCTGTGAATGAATGATTCCACAGGACGATACATTCGATTTCATTTCATTCAGGTAATACATTTTACAACCAAACAGATTATTACGCCACGATAGCACTACTACAAAGTATGACATTACCCCTTTTTTGGACATATACATTACATTAAATAAGATATCATTGTCTCATTGAATATCATTGAATGTGTGTACACACACAATCGACAATGTGTGTGTGTATATTGCACAGAGGCGTGCGAACTCGACTTGAAAACGAATGCCTTTGCCTGCCTTAGACACAGTTAACCAGTTTAAACATGGTTTCAGAAATATACATTTAAATACATTTTGAAGAACAAACAGAAGAAGATTCCGTGCATTTGATCGTTGTTGTGTTCAGATGTTCAGTAGCGGGCATGCCATGACTGCGAGCACATGTGAAGAGTTTTAACTCTTTCTAATCTGTGTCAATGGTGTCTTTACATGCCTATGAATGCAAACATCCACAGAGTCACTTTATTCCGACATTGTCTAATAATTCAAATGTAGTTGTATAAGTTACTATACTATTATACAAACCAAAGGACAGGCAATGGTTTTCGGGCTACAGATATATATATATATATATATATATATATATATATAGCTACATTTACAGAAATAATGCTTGTCTCTTCTGTTTTTGTTGCAAAGATAGCTTATCTAATTATGATAATAATAGTCATTTAAATGAAAAATATCTAAATAATATCATGTTTTATATATATATAGGCCTATGTGATCCAAAGTAACTAGTAACTAACTACTTGAGTAGTTTTTTCATTGGATACTTTTTTACTCTTACTCAAGTAACTATTAAGATTATTACTTTTACTTTTACTTTGAGTAAATATTTCTATAAGTACTTGTACTTTTACTTGAGTACAGTTTTTGGATACTCTACCCACCTCTGTTCTTTTTTTTAAACATGCAAGGACAATTCACATCCAGGCCAACAATCACATAATCATTGGCACATAGTCATAAAATCTAGTGTTACTTTATTATAATTTATCTGCATATTTGATAATTTCATGCATTATTTTGGAATCGAACCTTGATCTTGGCGTTGCGAACATCACGCTAGTTTGAGCTACAGAAATTCATGTTATTGCTCTGATCCTGTCCTGTGCTTTACCCATGATGTCATTTCCTGTGTGTTTGTGTCCTGCAGGAAACAGAGTTTTTGGATGTCTCCACCATCAGGGACACGAGAGCAGCAAAATATGCCAAAGTCCCGAAAGTATGTCCATCTTATGTAACACATAACTCATGACTAAACAGACCTGGCCTTCAGACGGAGAGTCATTGTTGTGTTTGAGTATTTGTGTGAATTTGCCTTGCAAACATCAGCGTTCAGCGTTCATGCCATAATCACACACTTACACAGCAATCATAACTCATCTCCAGATCACAAAGAACCAGAGCATTAAAATATGAAAATACTGATCATCCTTCTCACAAAGTTACTTTAATGCATTTAGCAGATGCTTTCATACAAATCGAGGAGCACATTTTAAAATACTATTAGAAATGAAAAACTGAATATTATTGATATTATATTTGATGTATTGATATCATTATATTTGATGTATTGATATCATTATATGAATGATTTTCGCTCCATCACACACATCTGTTGACCTCGTATTTCTGCCTTCACTCATTTGCATAAAGCCGGATTTGTTTGCCGGTCTGGGTTGCTCGTGTATGGAAAGCAGACGTTATGGATGAGATGTTTGACGTTGAGCTTACACACTTAAGCAGCGCTTGTATGGCAAGCCGTTTTAGCTTCAGTTGTATCCGACGATACTCGTCGTAATTGCATTTTTACTAGTAAGAATTCAATTAGAGAGCTCTACAAATTAATTTTTACTAGTCATATGTCTCCATTGACTTCATTCATTTTTAATTATATAGAGTTATAATTATATAATTATAGAGCTCTCTAATAAAAATTTTACTAGTAATGCAATTACAGAGCTCTCTAATTAAAGATATGTAATGCAGAGCTCTCTAATTGTAATTGTTACTAGTAAAAATTCAATTGTAGAGTTCCGTAATTACAGTTTTTCTCCGTCGCTTTGGTGCATTTCTCACATCACTATTTACATTTGCACAACAGTTAATGCAGTTCTCGAAACAATTAGTACAAACTGCAAAACCTAGTTGATAACCTGCAAAAGTGTGTCACTTGCTCAAAATGGATAGCTCATTCCTCAAAAGCAAGTATTCATGTCAATGAAAGTGTCAGTGTCATCAAGATGAAAAGTCCTGAAACCATTGTTTATGAACAAGATAGTCAAATGGCTTTGTCATGTTTCCATTATGACAGTTTACGCTGTAAAAGTTTTCCAATGCAAAAAAGTCAGGTCTTGGTGACACTGCCTGAAAACAGCACTATAAACTATTTGCACAGCCATTTTAAAACTACAGTAAAGTTACACATGACTGTATTTAGTGAGGTAACTGAGTATAAGACACTGAATATGTGTTTCACATTTGTACTGCATATCTTCTTTGCAATTCTAATTTGTTCACAGCATTGTGCAAAAGAAAAAAATACACCCATATTTACAACAAACATAAACTCCCTTTGGGTAGAGATGTGCACAACTGTACAATATTGCAGTACATATTGGAACTGAACATACAACATACATAGTACTGTAAATCATTCATGCACATCCAGACGTTCCTCTCTGTCTGGCCACATAAGTTCACCTGAGAGAAATTGTTCAATTTAGGAGACATTTTCATGAAAAAAAAAAAAGATACAAAAATTTGTAAAATTTGCTTGACAGATTTTGACAACAAGTTCAACATTTTTATATGTGATGACTCAAGCAATGAAATTATGACTATTCATTTTATATGGAATGACTATTCAGCATTCACAAGTATAGTTCATTTTGACTGACATGACATAGGCTAAGCAAATGATAATGTTATAAAACAGCAGAGAGTTGTATGAAAGCAATTGATGCATGTCCAAAAGCATTTGCAATTTGTTGGAAAGAATGAAAATCTGCTACTATGATGTGCACAAATGACTAAATGTTGTGGAAATGTAAATAGTGATGTGAGAAATGCACCAAAGCGACGGAGAAAAACTGTAAAAATGAATGGAAGTCAATGGAGACATATGACTAGTAAAAATTCATTTGTAGAGCTCTCTAATTCAATTCTTATGGTGCGTTCACACCGGACGCGAAAAGCGCGTCAGGCGCGAATGATTTCAATGTTAAGTCAATGCAAAGACGCGTTACGCGCGTAAAAAATTCCTGCGGCGCGAATGAGGCGTAGAGCGTGGCGCGGCAGACGCGAATACGCCTCATTCGCGCGTCAAGTTCGCGCGAATGAAGCGTCTGGTGCGTTAAGCGCGTTACGCGCGAATGATTTAGTTATGGTGTGTTCACACCGAACGCGAATTTAATTATTTGCGCGAGTAGATTACATACAAAGTCAATGCAAAGACGTTGGAATAGACGCATCATTCGCGCCGGGCGTTGCGAATGACGCGAATTGGGCGACGCGTTTACCGCGAATGTCTTCCGCGCAAGTTGAAAAATTTGAACTCGAGCGAATGTTCAAGCGTCTACCGCGATAGACGCGTATTTGACGCTCTATTCGCGTTCGGTGTGAACACGCCATTAGTGCTATTTGTGCATTCACGCGTTTGACGCGAATTCGAGTCTGCCGCCCGAGTTGAAAAATCTGAACTTCTGCGTCAATTCGCGCCGCGTTAACCAATCAGGAGCCTGCTTGCTGTCACGTGGTGAAGTATCTGGATGCCTCAATACATTATTTTGTAATAATGACAAAATGGAATAAAATGACTATTCTATTCTATTCTAATGCAGCAACAAAGCAAACATTTTATCACATAAAAACTTGATTTAAATATATGAGACATATTCATTTTGTATGGAATGCTTTTTATTCCATTTCTAGATTATATGAAACATTATTATTCTAATGTAAAGACAACTAACATAGTACATAATTATTCTAGACCCGACGGTGTCCGGTCTGTTATAGCCTATATATTTGACAGATTAGGTTGGTGAGGGCGAGGGTGATCCTCGCTCCGTTGCGGGACAACAGATCATCAAACTGGGCGCGGGACAGGCGGAAGTACCGCTGAAAGCGTCCGTCATCCAGGCGCTGCTCCTGGAGCGAGGAAATGGTGAAACTCGCCAAACTGAGTTCGGCTCCAAATGGTCTGGTGGACCCAAATACAGCGACGATGATCCGTACGCCGCTGTTCTGCTTTTCAGAGCAAATACAGAGCGGTGACTCTCTCGATAAATGCTCGATCAACATAAAAAAGATGGCCGCCAACAGATTTCGAATCTGACTCGCGTGAATTTCGCTTCAAACTTTTGTTTTTACGCGTGTTTCACTCTTGACACGCGAATTAACACAAAGTGGTCAAGCGTCAAACTAGACGCGGTAGACGCGAATTTGACGCGCTATTAGCGTCCGGTGTGAACGCACAGTTACTAGCAATAATTGAATTAGAGAGCTCTGTAATTGAATTCTTACTGGCAATAATTGAATTAGAGAGCTCTGTAATTGAATTCTTACTAGCAATAATTGAATTAGAGAGCTCTGTAATTGAATTCTTACTAGCAATAACTGAATTAGAGAGCTCTGTAATTGAATTCTTATTAGCAATAATTGAATTAGAGAGCTCTGTAATTGAATTCTTACTAGCAATAATTGAATTAGAGAGCTCTGTAATTGAATTCTTACTAGCAATAATTGAATTAAAGAGCTCTGTAATTGAATTCTTATTAGCAATAATTGAATTAGAGAGCTCTGTAATTGAATTCTTACTAGCAATAATTGAATTAGAGAGCTCTGTAATTGAATTCTTACTAGCAATAATTGAATTAGAGAGCTCTGTAATTGAATTCTTACTAGCAATAATTGAAATAGAGAGCTCTGTAATTGTAATTGTTACTAGTAATAATACAATTACAACGAGTAACGCTGGGAACAACTGAAGCTGACACGGCTTGTCATACACTTGCTTTGATATTTTGATATCTGATGCAGTGATCTTCAGAGATATAAAGTGTCCAGGTAATTTTAAATACATTTTCGTGTTCTCAAGTAATGACTTATGATTGTTTTACTCTTTCAGCATCCAAAAGTTCGTAATGTGTTCAACATGGATTTCCCTGACAGTCATCATCTGGCCAAAGCGCTGACCATCGTCACGGGTGCCGACACCGTCAGCCTCACATACCACAACTTCTTTGCTGCAAAAGAAGTGGCCCAGGTATCATACTTCATCTTTTTATTCATTTTAAAAACAATAATCACATACTTTGAAACATCCCTGTTAAAAAGTAAAATAAAAAAATAAATATAATAAAGTAGATATATAAAATATTACATTATAGTAATAGTTTGGGGAGATTAAGTTTTTTTTTCTTCCAAGATTCATTAAATTGATCAAAAGTTAGATGGATGGATGGATGGATGGATGGATGGATGGATGGATGGATGGATAAGATAGATAGATAGATAGATAGATAGATAGATAGATAGATAGATAGACAGACAGACAGACAGACAGACAGACAGATAAGATATACAGACAGACAGACAGACAGATAGATAGATAGATAAGATATATAGATAGACAGACAGACAGACAGACAGACAGACAGACAGACAGATAGATAGATAGATAGATAGATAGATAGATAGATAGATAGATAGATAGATAGATAGATAGATAGATAGATAGATAGATAGATAGATAGATAGACAGACAGACAGACAGATAAGATATACAGACAGACAGATAGATAGATAGATAAGATATATAGATAGACAGACAGACAGACAGACAGACAGACAGATAGATAGATAGATAGATAGATAGATAGATAGACAGACAGACAGACAGATAAGATATACAGACAGACAGACAGATAGATAGATAGATAAGATATATAGATAGACAGACAGACAGACAGATAGATAGATAGATAGATAGATAGATAGATAGATAGATAGATAGATAGATAGATAGACAGACAGACAGACAGACAGATAAGATATACAGACAGACAGATAGATAGATAGATAGATAGATAGATAGATAGATAGATAGATAGACAGACAGACAGACAGATAAGATATACAGACAGACAGATAGATAGATAGATAAGATATATAGATAGACAGACAGACAGACAGACAGACAGACAGATAGATAGATAGATAGATAGATAGATAGATAGATAGATAGATAGATAGACAGACAGACAGACAGATAAGATATACAGACAGACAGACAGACAGATAGATAGATAGATAAGATATATAGATAGACAGACAGACAGACAGACAGATAGATAGATAGATAGATAGACAGACAGACAGACAGATAGATAGATAGATAAGATATATAGATAGACAGACAGACAGACAGACAGATAGATAGATAGATAGATAGATAGATAGATAGATAGATAGATAGATAGATAGATAGATAGATAGATAGATAGATAGATAGATAGATAGATAGATAGATAGATAGATAGATAGATAGATAGATAGATAGATAGATTGATAGATAGATTGATTGATTGATTGATACAGCCACACATTTATCAGGATTAATGTTCCATTCAAATCAGCCACTGGTCTTTGTGGTTAGGAAATGAGTTTATGAGTTTATGATTTTCATATCCTGCCACTAATAACCCGCAGTGCAGATCAGTCGAGTTATTTGTGTGTGGCTCAGACACTGATGTTTCTCACACGCCCTCTGGTGGAGGATCTAATGAATCTATACACACATCTGACTGAGAGAAACACAATCAGCACTATTATCATAATTGATCTGAACAGAGAAAGTATGAAACGTCAGACTGAACTCGTGATCTGTGTGTGTTCGGGGTCTAACTCGTGATCTGTGTGTGTTCGGGGTCTAACTCGTGTTTCTGCACAGATGTGGGCGGACGACATCCTGGCCATCGCGTACAACACACTGAGAGCAAACGCCTGCAGACAGCTCTACCTGGAGAAAGTGTGAGGATCTCAGAATATATCATATTAATATTCAACTATATTCCCTAGATTCGTGATGTATATACTGACGTTCTTCTTCATTCTGTCTTCTCTATAGGTACGTTCGCCTCTTATTGCAAACCAACAAAGACGGAAAAATACCTGTTAAAAAGTAAGAAAAATTAAATAAAATAAAATAATATATATATATATATATATATATTATATAATTCAAAAGTCAGTAAGATTTAAAAAAAAAACTTTTGACATTAAATTGATCAAAAGTGACAGTAAAGACATTTATAATATTACAAAAGATTCTATTTCTAATAGATGCTGTTCTTTTGAACTTTATAACTTTCCTGAAAAAATAATCATGGTTTTCAATATGGATAATTATAAGCATCAAATCATCCTATTAGAGTGATTTGTGAAGGATCATGTGACACTGAAGACTGGAGTAATGATGCTGAAAATTCAGCTTTGATCACAGAAATAAATTACATATGAACATATATTCACATTGAAAACATCTGCTTTTGCAGTTTTTACTGTATATTTATGATCAAATAAATGAGCTTGGTGAGCAGAGGAGACTTCTTTCAAAACATTAAAAATCTTACTGAATCCAAACTTTTAAAGGTTTCTCTTGTTAAAATGTGCTAATGGTTTTAAGGTGACATTTGTAATATCAGGTTAATATTTAAACTCATAATGATCTAATTTTATCTCAGTATCTTTAAGATGTTTCCTGCTGACAAGAAAAGAGTGGAAGCTGCTCTGACAGCGGCAAACCTCCCGAAGGGAAAGGTGTGTGTGTGTGTGTGTGTGGGTTGGTTTATGTGATTTATGAGGACACAAATTTGTATAATAACATGTATATTACAGTGGTATTACAACTTATGGGTGGTTTATGAGGACACTTCAAAAGTCCTCATAAATCAAATGGCTTAAAAAACATAAAAAACAATGTTTTATTAAAAAATTTAAAATGCAGCATGTCTCCTGTGATGGGTAGGTTTAGGGATAGGGGCAGTGTGTGTGTGTGTGTGTGTAAGGGGATAGAATATATAGTTTGTACAGTATAAAAACCATTACGCCTATGGAGAGTCCTCATAATGCTGTTGCACCAACATGTGTGTGTGTGTCTGTGTGTGTGTGTGTCTGTGAGTGTCTGTCTGTGTGTGTGTGTGTGTGTGTGTGTGTGTGTGTGTGTGTGTATGTGTGTGTGTGTGTGTGTGTGTGTGTGTGTGTGTGTGTGTGTGTATGTGTGTGTGTTTATGCAGTGTTTAAGCATCAGATGTGTGTGTGTGTGTGTTTATGCAGTGTTTAAGCATCAGATGTGTGTGTTGTTAGTTTGACACCATTAAAGCGGATGTGTTCACTGAGGCGGCGTTCAAGGCGTTCCTGCTGAGTCTCTGTCCCAGGCCTGAGATCAACGAAATCTTCACGTCCTTGTGAGTAACAGCTGTCCAGCACTGATGCTGTGACCTCCACTTCACTATTACTCATCAGTGTTTGATCACGACACCCTACAGCACCAAAGGAAAGGGCTTCATGACGAAGGAGATGCTGACGAAGTTCCTGAACGAGAAACAACGAGATTCTCGCCTGAACGAAGAGCTGTTTCCTCTCGTCAGACCCGAGCACGTCAAGACCCTCATCGAGAAATACGAGCCGAGCTCGTCCAACGCCAGCCGCGGTGAGCTTCGCACTCCTTCACACTCAACGTTCACAATCATGCATTCTTAGGAATTCATCTTAAAGAGGCAAAAATCATGAGAAGTGCTATAATACAATTAACTGTAGATCAATGATATTAATGGTCGATCAATATGTGGTTTTCGTTACAAAAATTCAAACAATAAAAGTCATTTTGACGCACATGAACCAATCAACTCTTCCTCTTTACTATTAGTTACAGCTGCAAATAAACATCGATGAACATCAGAAGGAATGTTGAATGTTCCTGAAATCAATCAGTTCTCATGTAATCGATCATCAATGTTTCAATCGCTGAAAGACGTCAATAAAACTTGCAACTTAACGTTAGATTTACTAACATAAGCTATTCTATGTCCTAACTTAGTTAGCTGGAAAAATAACTCTAGAGGAGCATTACATCCACTGCATTACATATTCATTATATGTTTACTTACCCTGTTAATTAAAGTCTTCATTATTTAATGTATGTTTGAATAAATCTGTCATGAAAACAAGTTATTACAGTTTATTGTTGTTTAAATGTTTATATTTCACCAACAAACTGGAGTAGAAACAATTGTTATTGAAAAGTTGATATAAAAACAATTTAAATGTTTGTACATCTCAGTTTTAGCTATTATTATTAGTGATGATTATTAATAAGTTTAATTAAGTAATTGATTATTGTTTTTTTTGTTTCGATTTTCGACCAAGTGAATCCTGAATTTTTGGTTATGGCCCAGAATTGTATTATTCTTTATTTTATGAAATAAGAATTAGGCCTAATATTAAAAACTATATAGACACATTTATAAAAGTTTGCAGAATTGCAAAATCTTTAACTGAAATGAAAACTATAAACATTTAAAATATGAATACAATTAACTGGTAACACTTTACAATAAGGTTCATTTATTAAACATTAGTTAATGTATTAACTAACATGAACTAACCATGAGCAATGCATTTGTTACTGTTTTTGTTCATCTTTGTTAATGTTAGTTAATAAAAATACAGCTGTTCATGTTAGTTCACAGTGCATTAACTAATGTTAACAAGATTTTAATAAAGTATTAGTAAATGTTAAAATTAACATTAACAAAGATAAACAAATGCTGTATATGTGCAGTGCATTATTAGTTCATGTTAACAAATGTAGTTAACGAATGAACCTTATTGTAAAGTGTTACCGATTAACTTCAGCTCATTGAGTATAACACAGGGGTGTTGTAGATCTTGGTTACACACCGGCTGTATGAAGGTAAAGGCCCTCCTGACGTGAAGCTGTTCTTCTGCAGGTCAGATTTCTCCCGAAGGTTTGATGTTTTATCTGATGGGATCTGAAACATCAGTGGTGAAGCAGGACAAGCTGGCCCAGAGTCACGACATGACTCAACCTCTGCCACATTACTTCGTCAAGTCCTCCCACAACACGTATCTCACAGGTAACAGCGCTCTCCTGTCATCGGTTACACCCGAAACTTCATCCTCTCCAACACTTGCATAATCTCCTGATAACGGCGAAAAGAACTTAAAATCTGTCATACGGAAATGAGTTTAATACATCATTCGAAACTGTAAAGGGTCTATTTTTATTTGTGTACACTCACAAAACTGTAAAATAAAGAAAACAAACAGGGTGCGCTTTCTGCCGTCCCAGTCTCTTTCTGAAACGCGTCACAAATGAACCGAAACTCAGCGATTGATGATTACTTGCCACACAGAAATAGAGAGATGTCTTTAGAAAGCTTGAAAGCTTAAAAACAAATATTCTCTGTCTGCACTCATTACCTGTGACTTTACAGACCGATGCAACACTCGTGTGTGTGACTCACATCAGGCCCCTGCGTGTTGCTTTGCATAAAATTAAACGATGTTCAGCACAATAACGAATTTATAGATCAAATAAAATGTACACAAACCTGCATTTTACCGGAGATATACAGCTTTTGGACGGAGCTGCACTGCTCTCTCCTGAAGAGGTCGCATTAATAACTCAACCCCTGGGTTGTTACTTCTGACCCAGGTGATGGGTAACACAAAACCTACCCAAACACTGAAAAAATAACACATAAAAATGACCCAAAAGGCTCAACGCAGGATTTGCTCATTGAAATATGAAATATGTAGGCAGGTCGGCAACCTTTCAATGCTAAGTGTCTAAACAGATCTGAATGTTGTACGACACAAGGATGTTTTACGCTCTATTATATAAAACACAATAGGCTACAATTTTAAAGTAACATGAGCGTTTACACTGTAACAAGATGTTTAGGTCAGTGTTTACTGTGAAATACCGTGTTCGTGAATATCTGCTCAAACGTAGATGTTTATGTGCTAAACAATAATGTTTCATATCGGCCTTATTTCAATAATGCATAAACGTAATTTTTCAGCTCATTCAAAACTACAGACTTTTACATAGGCCTCTATATACACAGAAAAAATGATAATTGATGATTTAAATGATAATTGATGATGTTATTATTTATTTCTCGAGATATAAAGTCATAATTGCGTAATATAAAGTCGCAATTGCGTGTTATGAAGTCAGAACTGCTTGATATAAACTCACAATTGCGAGAAATAAACTCGCAATTCTCACTTTTTTCTTGCAAATGCAAGTTTATACTGTAGGCTATAACACGCAATTGCGACTTTATATCATGTAATTCTGACTTTATATCTCCCAATTGTGACTTTTTAATCACACAATTCAGAGAAATGCAATTCTGTAAACTCACAATTGTGAGAGAAAAAAAAGTCAGAATTGAGAGATAAGTCGCATTTACCTTTTTTATTCTGTGGCAGAAACAAGCTTCCATAGAATACAGTGTAATCAGACTTTACCCATGAAAATGTTATAAGCAACAGAAATGAGCACAAATCTCAGGGCACGTCAACACACACCTCCAGGGCCCAGAAAACACCTCAGACACCAGAGGGTTAAACACCATAGGGCCCTATCTTGCACCCAGCGCAATTGACTTAGTACAGCGACGCATGTATCATTCCTATTTTGCACCCGACGCACAGGGACTTTTCCCTCTACAGACACACGTCAGTATATTAGGGAATGAACTTGCGCTCCCAGGGCGGTTCAGGAAAAGAGGCGTGTTCCGGCGCAAACGTTCCCTGGTGATATTTTACAGTTCCAGAAAACAATTCTGTGATTTTCAGATGCTATTTTAAGGGCGCATGCTTGGCACAACGCACACACACCTTTCTTTGCTCATCTACACAGACGCAGCAGTTCCCATTTTTGCAAACCATACATAACTACAAGGAAAAATATTACCACACGAGGGAAATCGGTCACAATACTAGAAGGACGAGGACACAAGGAATACGGTTAACTGACTTTATTTATACACCTGTTGCAATATACGATCTCATAGAAGGCTTCGAGATCCACACTACCAGGAAACAGTCTCTTGAATACTTTGAACTCAGAGGTAGACTTGAAGTTAGATCAGGGCTTGAAGGCAGACATGAAAGCACTTAGAACTTGAATGCAGATACGTAGACACTTGAACTGAGAGCAGACTTGAATGAACTTCCAACATGAATGTAGAGAAGAGATACGAGGTCCGTAGATGCACAGAAGAACTCGGAGAATCAGGCTGGAGATTCCTGAAGCACCACCACACACACAATGGCTGTTTGGAAATACACACGGGAGAGTGGTTAGTGATAAACTTTAGTATACTTGCTGCGAGAATACGGGAATCCTGGAACCAGAGAAGTATGAGGAACTGGGTGAGTCACACACATGGAGAGACTGAAGCTTAAATCCTGTGTGCAGCGTGGTGAGTTCGTGATGCGGTGCAGGTGGTGAGTAATCAGTATTCAGGGGATGATGAGCGTGACCAGGTGTGGTGAGTTGATGCTGGTTGGGGTGTGTGTCGCTAGGTGTATCCGTGACAAAATCAGTGTGGTGTCCATGAAGATGTGAAAAAATAGGCATGATATAGCTTACATATTTACCCAAATTATTCTACGCCTGTTTAATCGAAGCTAATTTGGGTGTTTCTCCATCCACATACAATGACTTCACTTCTCTGTGTTTTACGGCCCTGACGAGAGCGCCGGTCTCCTCGCTGTGAACCGCTCCTGCAAATCCGCCGTTACAATCTGCCATGGAACAAGCGCGCCTGCTCTTAAAGGGAATGTGAGATGACGCTCTGATTGGTTTATTGCACGTTACGCCCAAACCCCACCTGTGAGTAATGAGGCGACTTCAAACTAACACATTTTAGATTTGCGTTGAGCGCAAGAGTCATTTATCCCGCCGGTATAATAGCAACAGCGCCGAGATCCGCCCACAAAGTTACTTGCGTTTCGCGTTTGATACTTGCGTTTCAGATCATTAAAATAGGCCCCATATCATTTTTTATATAAAAAAGAGATAATGCAAATAACGCACCATAATGCGAGTGTTCCCCCAGCCGGGCAGCTGACGGGCGTCTCGTCCCCGGAGATGTATCGCCAGTGTCTCCTCGCCGGCTGCCGCTGTCTGGAGCTCGACTGCTGGAAGGGCAAACCCCCCGATGAAGAGCCAATCATCACACACGGCTTCACCATGACAACCGAGATCCTGTTCAAGGTCGGTTCCTCCAATCAGAGCTCTCGCTGTCATTATGGGATGCGCAGTGGAGGCTCATTATGTAATGAGTGTGAAAATCAGAAGCAGGTCTTGCGATATCTTTACACCAGATTATTAATCACTTCAATTTACTGAATCGAAACCTAGATGATCTTATGAAAAAGAAGTACACTTTAGCATCATTTTTAAAAGATAATTATTATGTAAAATAATATAGGCCTATTAAGTGCGAACTGAATGTAATGTGTTTCTGCACTTTACGGCATGCTAGTTTTAATTAGCTAAATGAAAATTTATTATTTGTGAGTGCTTAATTAAGTCCTGTTAAGTTGGTCCTATTATGTCATTTAATAATTAATTATATTTTCTTTGAAATATGGTAAACCAAATCATACTTTAATGTCAGTTCTATTACAATGTATGTATTTTATTTAAATTCATTAGTAATTGCTTATTTGTAATGATGTAGTTCCAATTTAGTACATTTCAAATAACTGTAAATTTTAATATTAAATTAGCTCTAGTAAATTACAATATACTTTAGTATGTTTGTTAACACATCAGAAAAAGTGTACTTTAAAGCATGACAATAGATTATTAATCCGTACTTTAACAGAAAAATGTACTTAAGTGTGTAGTCATGAAAGTGAAATCTCTCTAAGTACACTTTTATTTAATCAAAATATTACTGCAAGTGCAGTTTTTATTAAAAAAAAAATATATGTTTAAGATGTGAAGTGCACTACAAGTGCACACTCAATATGATTAAGTACACTTCTTTTTCACAAAGGTAAAGAAAGAAATGTCTGGATTATGTTCTTTCTTCGTGACAGGACGTGATTGAAGCGATCGCTGAGAGCGCCTTCAAAACCTCCAAGTATCCTGTTGTGCTTTCCTTTGAGAACCACGTCGATTCGTAAGACACGTCCAAGATATTTAATTCATAAACACATTTTGTTTCTCACACCGTGGGTTTGATGATGTGAACGGGCCCATATATTTGTTTCAGAGTGAAGCAGCAGGAGAAGATGGCGAACTACTGCAGAACTATCTTTGGAGACGCTCTGCTCGTTGATTTACTGGACAAATATCCCGTGAGTTCAAGTGTGGAAACGGTTTTGTTTGGTTCAAACTCTTCTGACATATTTAGCACATTGCTAGCATGTCTCTTGCATGATTTAACACATTGCTAACACGATTTAGTATGTTGGTAGCATGGATTATGTTGCTAGCATAATTTAATTTTGCTAACATGATTTAATACACTTCTGTTTCTAGCGTATTTCTTTAGCTTTTATGAGCCTACATTGATTGAGACTACATTGAAAATTTTCAAAAACAAAATTAAATATTTCAAAATGTCATTTGTTACACCTCAGTGATTAGTGGAGAAACTTTGATTAAAACTGATATAGAAATTATATTAAAGTACGTAAAATAAAATAAAATAGAAATAAACGGTGATCAATTAGTTATCAACTAAGATTTTATTTGCTAGTATTAGTAAATTACATTAGTTAACAATGAAAAATACTTCTAAAACATTTATAAATTTTAGTTAATGTTAATTTACTTCTATATAATTATATATCTGTTAATATTTAATGGACCTGAGCTGACATGAACTAACAATGAACAGCTTTAATTTTACTAACAACAAAAATGAATAAATATTGTAACAAATGCATTGCATTGTTTTAAGTAAAGTGGGTTTCATTTAATTTGGTAACTCTTTATCTTACCGTGTCCTTGTTACACGCTACATGTACTTACCATAGTAGTAACATTAAATTATGCATAATTACATGCAACTAACCCTCAACTAAATCCTAATCCTGCCCTATCCCTGTAGGAAGTACATGTAGTTGCTTAATAGTACTCAGTACTTAAATATATAATTACACTGTAACAATTACACCTTAAAATAAAGTGTAACCCTTCATTTTAAGGTGTCCTTAAAATGTAATTATACATTTAATTGAGTAATAATAATTAACCGTGTACTTACTATAGAGTTAGTTGCATGTAATTATGCACAGTTTGATTACTATAGTAACTACATGTTACATGTAACACATTGTAAAATAAAGTGTTACATGTTAAATGTTACCAATAAACCTATATTACAAGCTGATAGTAGTATATATCTCATGTAATGTAATGTTCTGCGGTTTTGTTTTCTAGCTCAAGCCGGGTCAGCCGATCCCGAGTCCGTCTGAGCTGATGGGTAAAATACTGATCAAGAATAAGAAAAGCAGCGCACCTCCGAGCAAACCAGAACAGGCAAAGAAACCGGCCGCCCAAGAACAAACTAATGGAGCTGCAGATGCTTCTGAGTCCAACCAACCCACTGACCCAAGCCAAGACACTGACCCAAGCCAACCCACTGACCCAAGCCAACCCACTGACCCAAGCCAACCCACTGACCCAAGCCAACCTGCTCCGGCCAACCCAGAAGTCGCCGACGCTCCTCCCGCAACCGGTGAGTTCATCGGTTCACCAGTCCTGAAACGGCGGACTGTTTAAAGGGGACCTATTATGCCCCTTTTCACAAGATGTAAAATAAGTATCTGATGTCCCCAGAGTGTGTATGTGAAGTTTTAGCTCAAAATACCCAACAGATCATTTTTTACAGCATGTTTAAATAGTCACTTTTTGGTCCTCAGAAAAACACGCTGTTTTAGTGTGTGCCCTTTAAATGCAAATAAGCTGCTGCTGCTCGCACAGGGGGCGGAGCTTCATGAGCTCGCGCTCGGGACGATTTCATCTCACGGAATAATGCTAATATCAGAAATTCTCAGTACCAGTGTTCATTTCGACCCGGAGTCGGACAATATTGCCTACAGAGTCAGAGAATATACTGTATGGAGATGGAACAGGTGTAGTTTAGTTTAATTACAGTTATAACGTATTTGTCATTTGCTTGTAACGTTATGTATCCACTATTAATATAACGTTAGCCTACAAGCCTGCTGTTTCGGACCTCGTCCAAATGATGATCAAAAATATACTGATGAGTTAAATAAAGTTTATTGTACATCACACACAAAAGAGTTTTACTCCAGAAAATCACCGTTTACAGAGTGAGTGTAAGTTACAAGTTTACAGAGCTGAGTAAACACAGTATAAGTAGTGCGTAAGGACAAACGAATTTCGGTAGAGTTGATTCAAAATGAATCCACCTCGTCTTCAGCGGCTGCCTCAGATTTCGGGAGTAAATAGAGAGAGCTGTGTGGATTAATACATCCAGCCGCAGCCACACAACACCTACAGTGCAGCACTGACAGATGTGTGTACAACTCGCTCGCGTGAACTCGATCAGGGCGGGTCGATGTTCAAACCGCAGTGTCTGTCAACATTCGTGGGTCGTTGGGAGACACTGCTTATGATTTATGGGGGTTAATAAAAAAGGAGTGAGTGGATTTGTATCACTATTGGGTGGTTGTGTGCACACACAGCCAAAACACATTTATGTCCAAACAGCATGTAAAAGTGAATTTTGCATAATAGGTCCCCTTTAAGTTGAAGTCTGCATGAAAGGGAAGTTGCGCTCATCTTTTCTTACCTATTTTGCCGTATAAACGAATGAACCACTTCTGGAACTAGAATAAATGTGGGCGGGGCTTGATTGTGTCGGTGGGGAATTGATTGCATGGTTGTGGTTTGCTATTGGCTGATCTCATGTGAGTGACAGGTTGCCCCGCCCACATCAGTTACTCTGATTCAAGATCACCAGGAAAAATAATGATGTGCACCGCTAAATCATTTTTAGTATACACTGCAATATAAAACAAAAATTTAAATATAAGAACTGTCCATTTTGATTTCATGCTGACTTTAAGGGCCCTATCACACAGCTGGTGCAATGCAGCGCCAGGCGCGACTCAAGCGTCAGCCTGACGCAGTTATCATTTTCACGTCCTGCGCCACTTTCTTTAAATAGCAAATCTGTGCCCATGTGCTGCTGGTCTGAAAACCAGGTGTGTTCCGGCGCATTGTTGGAGCGTGGAAATTTTGAGGAACTGAAATAGACTGAGCCATTGACCAACTGAAACCTGGTCTAAAGGTTTTACTAATGTGCGCCTATAGGCGGGTCCACAACATGCATACACTCACTTATTACACACACTCTGCTTATTACACACACTCGCTTATTACACACACTCTGCTTATTACACACACTCACTTATTACACACACTCTGCTTATTACACACACTCCCTTATTACACACACTCACTTATTACACACACTCTGCTTATTACACAAACTCACTTATTACACACACTCAGCTTATTACACACACTCCCTTATTACACACACTCACTTATTACACACACTCTGCTTATTACACAAACTCACTTATTACACACACTCAGCTTATTACACACACTCCCTTATTACACACACTCACTTATTACACACACTCAGCTTATTACACACACTCCCTTATTACACACACTCACTTATTACACACAGGGATGTGCAGCAGTACACAAACATGCCAAATATTAAAAATAAAAGGATTACAATGTAAAAGATTATTATTGTGTACATAAAGATATGGTGAAATCCGGCTTGTCCCGTAGATGTTCTGCTTGTGCTTTAACCTCACACTCACACACACACACACACACACACACACACACACACACGCACACACACAGAAACACACACAACTTTTACCTCGTGCACGAGCTGATCCTTTTCCTCGCTAGAGAAGTGTTCAGTCTTTCCACTATCAAACTCCTCCATGTAAATAGTGAATCCGTCATGGCTTTTAAAGGGAATGTGAGATAAGACTCTGATTGGTTTATTGCACGCTACGCCCAAAACACACCCGTTACTCATTACGAGAATAGAGACAACCCTTTTAGACCATGCGCCGGGAGAGCAGACCACTTTTCCCGTCGTTAAACTAGCAAAAGTGGATTGGGACCACTGATCTATATAGAATTATATATAGATCAGTGATTGGGACACGACCTAAGTGCGATTGCACCGTGAGCGTTAGACCATGAGCTGAGGTCCGTAAAATAGGGCCCTAAGTGTGACGTGAGTGTCTTAATACTTTTTTGAAGGCCACTGTGTTTGTAGCGATGATTGGACAGAAAATAACAGCAGTATTTTATGTGTAACTGATACAGAAGAGCGTGAAGAACATGATGACCACGACGAACAGGACGAAGAGAAGATGAAGAACTCCGATGAGGTGAAGAATCTAGTGTTTCAGGATCCACAAATGCACGTTTTAAAACCTAATAAAAAATCAAGCACTCTAGCGTTCAAAAGTTTGAGGTCTGTAAGAATATTTCATGTTTTTAAAAGAAGCCTCTTCTGCTCATCAAGGCCACATTTATTTGATCAAAATTACATTTAAACCAGTGAAATTATAATTATAATTTAAAATCACTGTTTTCAATGTGTTACACTGAAATTTATTCCTGTGATCAAAGCTGAATGTTCAGCATCATTACTCCAGTCTTCAGTGTCACATGATCCTTCAGAAATCACTGTAATATGATGATTTGATGCTCAATAAACATTTATTATTATTTATTTATTTAAATAGAATCTTTTGTAACATTATAAATGTCTGTCATATACAAAATACTGTCATTTTTTAAATCAATTTAATTCATCCCTGCTGAATAAAAGTATTTTTTCTATGAAAAAGAGCCCAGACTTTTGGTAGTGTATTCTCTCTCTCTCTCTCTCTCTCTCTCTCTGTCTCTCTCTCTCTCTCTCTCTCTGGACTGCAGAGTTTAATCTAATGCTGATATTTTCCATTTCCTCCCAGGGTACCGCTGGACAGGAAGTGACAGCATACGAGGAGATGTCCGCCCTGGTCAACTACGTACAGCCCAACAAATTCATCTCTTTTGAGAACGCAATTAGTGAGTTCAGACCTGATTTTATTTTATAAGTGTATGTTTCTAAATATAATAAATGCGCCTAAAACCTCCTCTGATGCAATATTACACAATATGAATATACGTCTGATTTCGATCTTTTAAAAAAAAATACATGAATAATATTTTATCTGTTACACTTTACAATAAGGACAAACAGACATTTACTAACTAACGTTAACCAAATTAATAAATGCTTCAAAATATATGGCTCCTTGTTAGTTCATGCTGGCTAATAACTATAGTTAACGATAGTCCACTTTAGCCATAACTATAACTATAAGCAACTACTGTATATGTCCGCTAACTTCCATTAGAGTATTAGTGAACTGTTAGGTTTGGGTTAGTAGAATAATGTAGTTGTAAAGTCACTTACAGTCAATAAAATCTTTGTTGAGGAGCATCAAGATAAAGTGTTTCCAGATATTAAGCAGAAGACCTACTAATACTCTAATGAGAGTTAGTTTACATGTCGTTGCAAAGGTAGTTAGTAGAATATCTACAGTGGACTATATAAATAAAGTGTTGCCAATGTTAAAGGGCTAGTTGACTCAAAAATATTAATCAGCCCATGATTTACTCTCCCTCAAGCCATCCTAGGTGTATATGAGTTTCTTCTTTCAGACGAGTCATATTAAAAAATATCATACATTTTAATAAAAATAATAAAGCTTGAAAGTGCCAGGACATTTTTTAATATAAGTCTGATTGTGTTGGTGAAAGACGAAAGTCATATACACCTAGGATGGCTTGAGGGTGAGTAAATCATGGGCTGATTTTAATTTTAGGGTGAACTATCCCTTTAACCAATGACTTTATTGTGAAGTGTTGTAAATCTAATATGTTCAAATATGCTGCGTAATAGTGTGTCTGCCTTCTGTCCCATAATGCTGGCAAATGATGTCTCTGAACTTCTACTTTCTAAAGGGTTTGATCTGTGTTTTTACCATCTTATTCTGTCCAAATACAGAGAAAAACAGGAGTTATGTCATCTCGTCCTTCGTGGAAACCAAAGGAGAGAGTTTGATCGCGAAGAACGCGGTGGACTGGGTGGAGTATCCTTTACATTTCCTCTGAATTATGGTGTTTTCTCAAAGGTGTTTTCTTGTGTACGGGTGTCAGTGCTTTCCTATACTGATGACCGTAGATATAATAAGAGGCAGATGAGCCGTATTTACCCTAAAGGAACCCGTGTGGACTCTTCAAACTACAGTCCTCAGCCCTTCTGGAGCGCCGGCTGTCAGTTCGTGGCGCTCAACTACCAGACTATGGGTGAGTCCAGCGGCGGACGGGCCGTCCGGTGGGCCGGGCACTCTCCCGGTGGGCCGATATGCTTTTTGGGCTGATACATCTCATACTTAAAAAAAATAAATGTTTTGTCTGAACGGCCCATAAAACTCGCACATCAGCAGCCCATCCGGTTTGTTTTGTTTTGCTTTAGGGATTAGTTCACCTCAAAATGAACATTTCCTGATAATTTACTCAACCCAATGCCATCCAAGATGTTCATGTCTTTCTTTCTTCAGTGGAAAATAAATTACTTTTTTTGAGGAAAAGAGTTCAGCATTTTTCTCTACACAATGGACTTCAATGGTAACCAAATTGTTGAAGTCCAAATCAATGCAGTTTCAAAGAGCTCTGCACGATCCCAGATGAGGAATAGGGTCTTATCTAGCACAACGATTAGTCATTTTCAACAACAACAAAAAAAATATATATACAGGTCCTTCTCAAAAAATTAGCATATTGTGATAAAGTTCATTATTTTCCATAATGTAATGATAAAAATTAAACTTTCATATATTTTAGATTCATTGCACACCAACTGAAATATTTCAGGTCTTTTATTGTTTTAATACTGATGATTTTGGCATACAGCTCATGAAAACCCCAAATTCCTGTATCAATAAATTTGCATATCATGAAAAGGTTCTCTAAATGAGCTATTAACCTAATCATCTGAATCAACTAATTAACTCTAAACACCTGCAAAAGATTCCTGAGGCTTTTAAAAACTCCCAGCCTGTTTCATTACTCAAAACCGCAATCATGGGTAAGGCTGCCGACCTGACTGCTGTCCAGAAGGCCATCATTGACACCCTCAAGCAAGAGGGTAAGACACAGAAAGAAATTTCTGAACAAATAGGCTGTTCCCAGAGTGCTGTATCAAGGCACCTCAGTGGGAAGTCTGTGGGAAGGAAAAAGTGTGGTAAAAAAGGCTGCACAACGAGAAGAGGTGACCGGACCCTGAGGAAGATTGTGAAGAAGGAAATTATGGAAAATAATGAACTTTATCACAATATGCAAATTTTTTTATAAGGACCTGTATATATATATGTATACTTTTTAGCCACAGTTGTTGGTCTTGTGCTGGTTTGCGAGGCATTACGTCATCATCACGGTGGAAAGGTCACGCTGGACGTAGGCGTAAGTACCGCCCCATTGTTTACAAGCGTGGATGAGGAGGATCGTTCAAATTTTATTGTATGTTGAATTACATATTTATGTCTTTGTGGCAGTTTATTGTTTAAAATGGTCCTTTCGTGTGTATATCCTGGATGTTTAAAACAATGGGGCGGTACTTACGCCTACGTCCAGCGTGACCTTTCCACCGTGATGAATTTTTTTTTTTTTAAATGACCGATTGTTTCGCTAGATAAGAGCCTCTTCCTCAGCTGGGATCGTGCAGAGCCTTTGGAAACTGCATTGATTTGGACTTCAACAATTTGGTTACCGTTGAAGTCCATTGTGTGGAGAAAAATGCTGAAATCTTTTCCTCAAAAAACGTAATTTCTTTTCCACTGAAGAAAGAAAGACATGAAGATCTTGGATGGCATTGGGGTGAGTAAATGATCAGGAAATGTTTATTTTGAGGTGAACTAATCCTTTAACTGGCAGCGCTGGGGTCTTGTGCCGGTGTAATGCGTTGATTAAAAAAAATCAATGGGCAAAAAAGTCAATGCATAAAATGTTCTTCCTGGGGGGGGGGGGGGAGACAGAGGTCCACCCTTTTACATTTACATGTGTGTATTTGGCAGACACTTTCACCCAAAGCGACTTACATTGCATTTCAAGGTACACATTTACATTCTTATCAGTTCTTGCTTTCCCTGGGAATCGAACCCATGACCTTTGTGTTGCAAACGCCAACAGCCACAGGAAAGTGTCACCCTCCACAGTTTTACCAAAAATCATGTGAGAAACACTGCTTTTGCTATGGCAATGGCATCACTGTGGAGTATAGTTCAATTGTATTAATAAATGACCATTTTGGAGCTATTTCCTTTAAGGAACGGGAGTTGATATACATATTCAAGGGCATGCAAAGATAGGTGGTGTTTATGATCATATGTAGTGCCACATGAAAATGCCTGGGCAGGGTCCATCACAGATCATGCATTCTGTGCATTTAAAACCGGTCCACCAATAGCTAGATCAGCTCTTGATGTCGGTGTTTGAGGTTTACTCCTATCATGCTGTAGATTTCCCCATGCAGCTGAACATGGCTCTGTTCGAGTTCAACGGGAGGACGGGTTACATACTCAAACACGACGTGCTCCGTCGGAGCGACAAGAAGTTCGATCCCTTCACTGACAGGATCGACACCATCATCGCCAGCACTCTCACCATTAAGGTAACTCACAAATGCATTGGTACTACTTATATGAATCTGTAAAACAAAGTTCCTTCTTTCCTCTCCTTCTCTTCCAATGACAAACTTCCATAATTTGCGGGGGACGGTCAATATTGTCCCCACCACTTTTGAAACATCTCGTGGCACGGATGCACCGATACAAATAAATGAAACATCTCCAGTTAACTTGCAGAGAATTAATTTCGTTCGTTTGTTAAATAAGAGGCGATCTAGCACGCTGAAATGTGTTGTTTTTGAAATCAAGTGATCATTGCCACAAAAAAAAAAATGCACTGGTTAATATACAACCACTGATAAACATAATCGGTTTTAATGAGGAAAAAAAAACTTTACATGTGCGGATTAGAACCGACACGCTTGGGAAAAGTTCTGCCACTGGACCATTGAAGTACATGAGTAGAAAAGTCGGATCTATGTATTTATTCACGTGAAAATTCTCGGCACTGACAACTAGGGCTGTTGGAACGAATTCCGAAATTCGAATATAATTAGAATATTAAAAAAATCAATACTATTCGAATGCTGAAGTTACTTTTCGAATATATATTTTCTGCTTTTTTTTTTATATGCAATCTTACCTTTCTCGCCACCTTGGCTTACACGCATGTGAAAATGAAATGCTTTTGTTTTGTCTGATGAACAATAAAGTTTTTGAATTGTAACACAAGTGTGCACGTTATCCACACTGTATCATCATAACAATACTGTCAAAAAATGTGTAACGACGTACGAAGCTCCCCCCAAAGCGCCCGTGAAGCGAAAAACGCAAATATCTCGGCGAAAACTCCACGGCTTCGGCGAGAACCGTCTAGTCGAACTGAAAAGAACGATTTAAGTTTCAGAATTGTTGGTGGTGTTTTCGTGGAGATATTAGCCGAAAACCATCGGAAGCGCTTCAACCATATTCAGCACGAATAACATGTTTATTGTAAGTTAGCTGTCCCTCTAGTGGACAGAACGTGTAACAACAACCACATGCTATTGTGGCATTGGCCATCCATAAGCCTGTGTAATGTTGTAAATATTAATAATAGGATGAATTTAAGCATTTAATATTCGAATATTAAATACCCCCCCACACACACACACAAACCTCCCCACACACCACCCCACACCACACACACCACCCCACACCACACACACCTGTCCCACACCACACACACACCTGTCCCACACCACACACACCACCCCACACCACACACACACACACACACACATGTCCCACACCACACACACACCTGTCCCACACCACACACACCACCCCACACCACACACACACCTGTCCCACACACACACACACACACCTGTCCCACACCACACACACACCTGTCCCACACCACACACACACACCTGTCCCACACCACACACACCACCCCACACACACGCACACACACACACACGCACACACACACATGTCCCACACCTCCCTACACCACACACACCACACACACACCTGTCCCACACCACACACCACACACACACCTGTCCCACTCACACACCTGTCCCACACCACACACACACCTGTCCCACACCACACACACACCTGTCCCACACACACCTGTCCCACACCACACACACACCTGTCCCACACCACACTCACACCTGTCCCACACCACACACACCACCCCACACCACACACACACCTGTCCCACTCACACACCTGTCCCACACCACACACACACCTGTCCCACACCACACACACACCTGTCCCACACCACACTCACACCTGTCCCACACCACACACACCACCCCACACCACACACACACCTGTCCCACACACTTTTTAAAACAAAGTTACGCCACTGTCCCTTACACTTCCACGGTTGTAACCCGTGTTCAGATTTACTCCGGTCAGTTCCTGTCGGATAAGAATGTGAAAACCGGAGTGGAGGTCGAGCTCATCGGTTTGCCGAAAGATCCCAAACGCAAATTCCGCACCAAATGGAGCCCGACACCCAACGCCATCAACCCGGAGTGGAACGAGGAGCCTTTCGTCTTCGAGAAGGTCTGTAATCTCCTGCTCATGAGATTATGAATCTGATGATGATATAAGGCTGAGGGTCTCTGTGGTGTTGAGCAGATCTTGCTGCCGGAGATGGCCTACCTCAGGCTCGTGGTTCAGGAGGAGGGCGGCAAGTTCTTAGGTCACCGGATCATCCCTCTGGACGCTCTTCAGACAGGTGACCCGGGTCTTTTACATTTGACATTTTATGCATTTGGCAGACGCTTTTATCCAAAGTGACTTACGTTGCATTTCAAGGTACACAAGCTTGTAATTAGGAATGAAACAACCCATTTCTGACACAAAAGAAAACAAAAGCATGCTTTTGTATGCCATAATTATGACATAAAAGTCAAAATTCTGACATGTTAAGCAATATTTACTCTACATACTCTACTGTTTACTTATTTACTTATTATTGGCCATCTTGGCCTTTTGAGATGATACATCTCAAGGGGTTTATCCTAATAAGAAACAAATTTGAATAATAATTTATGGCTTAAAAGAGTCCTAATATCTAATTTTTAATCTCATGATTATGACTTAGTTTGCCACAATTTTGCCTTTTTGTTTCATCGATTATTATTGATATATTATTACAATTATGATTTAGTATGCCACTTTACGACCTTTTATCCCATAATTATGACTTAGTATGTAATAATTTAAACGTTCTACATCATAATTATGTCTTTTTAATCTCAAAATGTACTCAGTATGTCACAATTGATTTATTATTTTTATCTCTAGTTATGACAAAAATATTATTTAAAGTTATACTTTTGACTTTATTCTCGTAATTTTGACTTTAATCTCGTAATTATGATTTAGTATGTCATAATACAACCTTTATCTTATAATTATGAATTAGTATGTCATAATTTTGACTTTTTTAATGTCATAATTTTGACTTTAATCTTAAAATTATGACACAGTACGTCACAATTATTTAAAGTCATGATTTAAAGTTTGACTTTTTATCTCATAAATAGGACCTAATATGTCACAATTTTGTGTCTATTAATATCCTAATTATGATTTATCAAAGCATAACTCTCTGATGTCAGAGAGTGAATTTACATCTTCATTCATGTGAAAATCAGAGCGAATTTTTATGCACTGTTGAAATTTTTTTCAGCAAACAAGATAATGTGCGTTCTAAAAATTGAAACAATTTTGATAATAAGGTATCTAGAGTTATTCACTGAGCAGATAAAATAACTATAATCAATCATATTGACTCATATGTTTTCCTAAATGGTTTAAAGGCTGAAATGTGAGGTTTATCATTTTATTAAAAATAAATTGTCAGTGTATGCACACAAATGATGACAGGTAAGAGGCTAGTAGTTCATTGCACTTATTTGTTTGACTGTTTAATCCTTGTGTGATTCTTTTCCTCCTGATTTGTTAGTTGTTTGTTATCAGAATTATTATGAGCGCTCATGTTCAGTGATGTTGTGCAGGTTTCCAGCACATCTGTCTGCGCAGCGAGAGCAACATGCCGCTCACGCTGCCGTCTGTGTTCGTGCACATCGAGGTCAAGGACTACATCCCTGCTGCCTTCGCCGGTACGCCACTGGAGAAAAATCATATTTTACAGCGTACATTAACATGCCACATCAAATAAGTGCATCAATTATTGTTTACTTGTAGATTTCTCAGATGCACTTTTCAATCCAGTGAAGACTACAAAGCCACCGAAGACAGAGGTAGAGTTTATGACCAGCTAATAACAGATGCACAATACCATTAACGTTCAAGTGCCCTTGAAAGACAGTAGTGCACTATACAGGCCCTCCAGAAAAACGCGATTATGCGATCGCATGATTTAATGCATAATCAGCCAAAGTCCGCATAATTATGCGAGGGCGGCATTTTTTCAAATATGCCGCACTTTTGCCACATAAATTGCAGATTTCCACGCAAAATACGCGGGGCGTGCATGATCTCATAATCCCTGCATTTTCGTTGCAAAAAAGTCATATCTTAGCAAAAAGTTGAAAAGTGTTGTGTTTACTTCACACACAAAAGCCGTTCCTACTGTCGCCATGGGAACGTTATGAAGTGACGTAATTATTACGCAACGTGTAGATCATCGAAAAGCTGCAAACCCTGCGATGAAGCCGCAAATCATCTCATTCACCAACAAATATAAGCGCAAAAGACCGCGCAGAGCAGTTTCCCGGTGTGTCACATAGGGTGACCAGACGTCCCGAAATCTAACCTGTTGTTCCGAATCCCGAATCCGGCCCTGATTGTCCTGAAAATTATACTAAAGCAAAATAGAGTGCCGAAGTTATGACGCCACTTTGTAGGCCAAAACTTAGCATTTTAGCACTTCCGTTTTTTGCTAAATCGCCTGAAATAAGGTCTGTGGTTAACAAAGCCTCTAAATATTTTCACGTTTTGATCTATGACATAAAACACACCAGTTATAACCTGCTTGTGGTTTTTTTAAACTTTTTACCGTTATCATTTTATATCTAACGGTTTTATTTAGGCTTCAAAATGTATAAATTTTGGATTAACTTGTAAAGATTATCTTGATAGACAAAACGTGTAAGGGTCACAACTCTTTGTTGAACACAGACCTTTTTTTTTGCGATTTTCCAAAAGTCTATGGGGAAAATGCATAGCTTTTCGATCGAGGGAACCCATGCGCCGCTAGCTTCCGAGTTGTCCTACAAAGTGATGTCATCACTTCGGCACTCTATATGAGTAGTTATTGTCTGATAAAACATTAAAAACTGTCCGTTTTTATGTCTGATAAAACATTTTAAAAAACCGCCGGCTGCTCATTGGCTGCAGGATCTTTTTTTTTAAAGTTCTACAAAGATAACATAGGCGCGAATTTAGATATGCACTGATATGCTAATTTTCATTCATTCGTTTGGTTGAGAGATGGCTGGTGTACTGGAATCCCAACCCGCCGCTAAAAAGCAAAAACTCCGCATTTTTCTGGAAGGACTGGATATAAGTGCATGTGGTTTCTCCTGCAAACATGGAAGCTCCCCTGAATAAAAACACAAGGGAAATTATATTAACTTAACTTAGATTTTTGTCGGTTTCCAATACAATAATCGAAGTATCATTAAAACAATATATATTTATATGTACTTGAGAAGCAAAAGATAAAAGATTTTATGTCTTGCTCGAACAACATTTGGTGATGTTTTTGCCTAAAGCAAGAAAATGGGGTATGAAAGTAATCTAATTCAAAAGGAAAAACAAGATTATTTTTCTTACCTCAGTGTGAAACATCGTTTTGCTTGCTTTAAGCAAAATATATATTTCGATTAAAAAAATGCTTTGATCTTTGAAAAATGATGTGCATAATATTTTATCTTAAGACAAGAAAATGTGCTCTAAACTTCGACCACAAGACAATTTCTGAATGTTTTATGTGGATCTGTGTTTTCACAAATCTAATATTTTAGAAACATTATACATATTTGGTAAGTAGCCATGTAATAAGTGTGATAATCTACAATAAAATGGTTATTATTGCAAATTAAACGATACAAAACCTCCTCTGCTTAATATTATAACTCTGTTAGGATAAATGACACACTGTCTCTTGTATAGCTGTCATTTAAATGCTTTTATATTTGTTGAAATATGTGGAAGAGTCTCTCACACAGTTCTCACTTTAATCAGAGTTTAACATACGTGTGTGAATATGAGTTACCTGTCGCTGACGGAGTCCAGAAGTCTGTCACTCCTGCACCTGCCGCAGGTAAACACACACACTCCACTTACACACACTCCACTTACAAACACTCCACACACACACTCCACTTACACACACACACTCCACTTACACACACACACTCCACTTACACACACACACTCCACACTCCACTTACACACACACACTCCACTTACACACACACACTCCACTTACACACACACACACTCCACTTACAAACACTCCACACACACACTCCACTCACACACACACACTCCACTTACACACACACACAGGTTTGTTTTTGTGATTTATGAGGACATTCCATAGGCGTAATGGTTTTTATACTGTACAAACTATATATTCTATCCCCTTACACACACACACACACACACACTGCCCCTGTCCCTAAACCTACCCATCACAGGAGACATGCTGCATTTTTACATTTTTAAAAAAATCTTGTTTTTTATGTTTTTTAAGCCATTTGAAATATGAGGACTCATGCAATGTCCTCATATGTCACGTGTAAATTGTAATACCACTGTAATATGCATGTCATTATACACATTTGTGTCCTCATATATCACAAAAACAAACACACACTTCACTTACAAACACACACACACACACTTCACTTACAAACACACACACTTCACTTACACACACACTTCACTTACAAACACACACACACTTCACTTACAAACACACACACACTTCACTTACAAACACACACACACTTCACTTACAAACACACTCCACACACACACTCCATTTACACACACACACACACACACACACACACACACTCTGTCTGTCTGTCTATCTGTCTGTCCATCTATCTGTCTGTTTATCTATCTATCTATCTATCTATCTATCTGTCTATCTATCTATCCATCATCTGTGTTTCTGTGTGTCAGAAGCTTCTGTCTCTTCTGAAGCTGTAGAGAAACCAGTAGAGGGCGACGTCGCTCCTCCAGCTGAGGCTCCCAATGAAAAGACTGAACAGAACCCCACTGCGACTCCAGCTCCAGAACCACCTAAACCTGAACCAGAACAAGAACCAGAACCCAAACCAGAACCAGAATCCAAACCAGAACCAGAACCAGAACCAGAACCTGAACCTGAACCCAAACCCAAACCAGAGGAAAAAGCAGAACCAGAACCAACACCAGAAGAAAATCCCGCCCCTGCTGCAGCTCCAGATAATGCTGTCACAGAGACCAAAGAGTCCAGTGAGGAAACCCCTTCTGATGCTTCAGGTGAGCCTGTGTCACATGACACCATACATCACGAGCCTGTGTCACATGACACCATACATCACGAGCCTGTGTCACATGACACCATACATCATAACTCCATCACAAGGACTCGCTACTTTAGCTGTCCAGGGTGATCGTTTGGACATGAGATTAACTTTACCTTCGAAACTACCAAAAAACAGCAGTCCCTACATCTAAACCTCCGATATCATCAAAAAATGACAAACATAGTATTTTGAATATTTACATTTGCTTTGGTGCATTTCTCACATCACTATTTACATTTGCACAACAGTTAATGCAGTGCAAAACAATTAGTACAAACTGCAAAACCTAGTTGATAACGAAAAGCGTGTCACTTGCTCAGAGTGGAGCTCATTCCTCAAAAACAAGTATTCATGTCAGTGTCATCAAGATGAAAAGTCCTGAAACCATTGTTTATGAACATGATAGTCAAATGGCTTTGTCATGTTTCCATTATGACAGTTTACTCTGTAAATGTTTTCCAATGCAAAAAAGTCAGATCTTGGTGACACTGCCTGAAAATGACAGCACAGCCATTTGAAAACTACAGTAAAGTTACACATTACTGTATTTAGTGAGGTAACTGAGTACAAGACACTGAATATGTATGTTTCACATTTTTACTGCATATGCTCTTTGCAATTCTAATTTGTTCACAGCATTCTGCAAAAGAAAAAATACACCCTTATTTACAACAAACATAAACTCCCTTTGGGTAGAGCTGTGCAACTGTACACAATATTGCAGTACATACTGGAACTGAACATGCAACATACATAGTACTGTAAATCATTCGTGCACATCCACACGTTCCTCTCTGTCTGGACACATACGTTCACCTGAGAGAAATTGTTCAATTTAGGAGACATTTTCATAAAAAAAATTTTTTTTATCATTTGCTTGACAGATTTTGACAACTAGTTCAACGACTCATTTTATATGGAAACATTTTAACATTTTATATGGAATGACTATTCAGCATTCACAAGTATAGTTAATTTTAAACTGACATGACATAAGCAAATGATAATGTTATAAAACAGCAGAGAGTTGTGTGAAAGCAATTGATGCATGTCCAAAAGCATTAGCAATTTGTTGGAAGGAATGAGAAACTGCTACTATGATGTGCATAAATTACGTGGAGGTTGAACTGCAAATAGTGATGTGAGAAATGCACCAAAGCGACTGAGAAAAACTGTAACACAATCTGATTACCAGGCTTTAAAGCAACACCAAGTAACTTTTCCTCTGTGGTCCCCCTACTGGTTGGAAGTGGAATTGTCCATTACCGCTGTCGTAAATAATGTATCCTACCGCCGCCTACTGTCGCACGCACGCACGTGTTTATCAGCGCCGGCTTTGGAATGAACGATGTCCACAGACAAGGTAGAGTATGTTGCATGATTTCATGAAAGTATGATGTATTGCGACATCAGAAACGAAGAAAAACTAAATAATTACTATTGTAACGCTTGATGTAAAGCAGTCGAATTTTGTAGTTCTTTTTGTGCTCGGGTTACTACCCGAAACCCGAAGTTACATAGTACCAGTAAAAGCGATACAGACCCCGTCAGGCTATGGCAGACGTGTCATTTAACCTATTGTAAGTCGATGTACCATCACAAGGGTCTTGGAAATATATTATGAAGGTTGAAAAACGACATAGTGTTACTTTAACTGTTCTTGGCTGTAGTCACGCTCACTGTAAGGTTTATTGTGTTCAGATCCCTCCACTGTGAGCTGTGAAGAACTGCAGCAGCACAAGAACTTCCTGAAGGTCACCAAGAAACAAGAGAAAGACCTGAAGGACATGGAGAAGAAGTTTCAGAAGAAACGAGAAGAACTCATTCAGAAATACAGCGAGCAGTTCAAAGCCTTGAAGAAGAAGAACACGGCCAAGAAGTAAATGCACAACGAACACACTGTTATTATTGCATCATTTACATAAAGCTTCTGTGTAGAGCCCGACCGATATATCGGCAGGCCGATATTATCGGCCGATATTAGGCATTTTCCTAACTATCGGTATCGGCATTTATAATGGCCGATAAATGAATATTTTAAAAAATGCGGGGTGCGGTGATTCATGTAAGGGTGGCGCTGCCAATAAAGCACCTAAAAGCTGTCACAAAGAACTGGTAAAAGTAATGATTATGAATACATCAAATATAGCAAGGAGACATTTTAATTGTTTATTAATAACAAGTGTTTTCAGTCAGTGTCGGCAGATGAAGTTGACGACGCTGACTCGCGATCTTCAGTGAACACGACAGAGAGAAATGCACATTTCATACGGATTAGGCTACATAAGCAGAGAGCAGTCTGTCTTTCGTTTTGAATTGTTCTGTTTAAAAGTAGACATTTCAATATAGATATATTTCTCAGTTCTATACGCTGAGTTTCGGTTCATTTATGAGACGAGTTGCAGTTCACCCGCCGGTGCATCCGTGTCGAGATTATCTACTATTGTCCGCTCCACTATATTTAGCCTACATCTTATTGATTAAATCCAGGAAATTGGTTGATGAAACATAGATTAAAATTAAGATACAATTAATACAAAACGAAATTCACCTTAATGAAAGGCTTTGTGCTTTCTGTTTCTCTGTGAAAGTTTTAAAGCACTTTACTGCCGCTTTCAGAGCTCGTGCACGTCCGTAACATTGTTTTTTCCTCATAAATGCGAACACGAAAAATTAAATAAAATGAATATTTTATGTTCTGTTGAGAGCCAACCCTTCTTCATCCGGTGGGTTCTGTAGTAGCCTATTACTTTTGATTTGCGCAGTGTAATTCACAGAATTGATTTCTCTGCAGCCTCTGTCACGTAGCCTATTGTGTGAGCTTGCGGCTATTGCAAGCGCGCAGCTGAGAAGTCCTGATTATATTGTCCGCTATATTTACTTCTTATTTATTAAATCCAGGCAATTGGTTGATTAAAACATTGATTAAAATGCGTGGCGCGAGCGACAAATCTCCGACAGTAAACTGATGCCCCATTCTGCTCTGTAACGGGCGCTGTGCCGCGTCTCCGGTAAACAGCTGTTGCGACGCGAGCAATAACGGCCGCGTCCGGTGTGTAGACAGTGTTAAAGCTCATTCTGCCTATAACGCTATGTTACAACATCAAGCAATATTCCAATAATTTATATAATTATAACACTTTATATAGGGCCATTTTGCATAAGAGTAGCCTAGTTTCACGTTTAGTAGCCTACATCATTTTGCTTACTACTTATTTAAAATAGTATAAAAGTACTACATATGTAATTAAAAACGTTTTTATTATGATATTATTAATTTTACTTTAGTAAAAAAGATCTGAGTTATTCCTCCACTGGTAGAGATTCGAGGAATTAAGACTAAAAATAGAAGATAATAAGGTTTTGTCAGTGACACTTTTGATATATTTATTAGTACAAGTTATGTTTTATATAACGTGACTAAATTAAAAGACAAAGTCGTTAGTGAAGATTATGCAACAGTATTTAGAATAATATAACATGCAATGCAAACTAGTTTGGTTACAGCTCATTCCCCCTGCCTCCATTACAGATCTTTGTCACAGAAGTGTTTGACCACCACATTTGAGTGATCATTGCAAAAACACTGTTTATATATTTATTCTGTTTATACTGTGAATTCTATATACAGTACACATCAAAAGTTTGTACACACCAATAGGAAAGTGTGTCCAAACATTTGACTGGTACTGTAATATAATACACAAGTAATATTGCTACTGTTGTGACAATAAAAGCAGAAAGTTTCTTTTTAAAATGCATTATCATATTATTTTAGTTAAAACTCATAAATAACTACAAATAACTAATGTTAGGGAAATCTGTTAATGTTTTGTTGCACGTTTCTGAAAAAAAAATATATATATACATATATCGGCCGATATATCGGAATATCGAATTTTAAAACCAACAAATATTTGTATCGGTATCGGCCTTCAAAATCCTTTATCGGTCGGGCTCTACTTCTGTGGCTCCGCCCCTTTCTCTTCTGGCGGTTTATATTTCCACAGCATGAAGGAAAGATCTTACGGATTTATGGATTAATCTTCCTGATCGAACTGACATTTGTTACGACATCCGCTTCAAACATTACAATGCTCATGATAACTTTCATTAACTCTGCAATAAGTAAATCCGAATTACTCTTCGACAGCGAAGCCATAAAAATATACAGAGAGCGTTCAAAGACAATATTTTAAAGATGCGCGCTTGTTTCTCTGCCGCATAACGTCTAGATTATTATAGTGTTTATTAATATTCAGAGTTAGCTTTAATTTTTTTTTTCTTTTTTTTTCAGTTCAGGGTTATTTCGTCTAACAATTAAACATGTTTGTTGCTTGACATAAAATAAACATTATATAGACATATAAAAAAATACTAAACTAAATTACTGAAATTGTAAGCAAAATCTCAATCTCAATAATACTAACATTTTAAATATTTTAAATTTTTAGTAATATTTTTTTTAATGTGCTTTAATCATTTTTGTATTTTTTCAAATATTTCTACTTTGCTTTAATTTATTTTTTGTCAATTTTAGTAATTTTAGTACATCAACTTAAACTTAGTTTAAAATTACTTTTAAGTTGAAGTTCAAAATCCAATATTTGTATTGCATTTTATTTCAGCTTTATTTGAATGAACAAGAAAAATCTTGTTAAGAAGTCTAGTTTGCATCCACACACTTGTCTTTTGAGCAGAGAAACACTTGTTTTGAAATTGAGTGTTTCTTGCTGATGTGGTGTGTGGTGATGCGGTGTGTGTCGATGTGGTGTGTGTTGATGTGTTCTGTGTTGATGTGTTCTGTGTTGATGTGTTCTGTGTTGATGTGTTCTGTGTTGATGTGTTCTGTGTTGATGTGGTGTGTGTTGATGTCTTCTGTGTTGATGTGGTGTGTGCTGATGTGTTCTGTGTTGATGTGTTCTGTGTTGATGTGTTCTGTGTTGATGTGGTGTGTGTTGATGTGTTCTGTGTTGATGTGGTGTGTGCTGATGTGGTGTGTGCTGATGTGGTGTGTGTGTTGATGTGGTGTGTGTTGTTGGTCCAGGTCTGGAGCTGAAGCATCAGATGCAGGAGATCCGATGAGTGAACTCAAGCAGAAGCTGAAGTCAGAGCTCAGAGCGCTGCTGGTGGAGCATCACGATCAACTCAAGAAGAAGAAAGAGCAACACAACACCGAGGTACACACATCATGAGTGTGTGTGTAGATTTAGCTAATGATTGACAGGTGTACACAGTGTAAATCTAAAGCTAATTAATCATGACATGATTGCCATAAAGTTTTTTTTGGGGGGGCTTATTACCAAACAAACACAAATAATAATACAACTCATTATCAAACACTATGGGCCCTATCTTGCACTCAGCGCACGATCTGAAACGCAAGTGTGAAAGCGCAAAGCGCAAGTAACTTTGTGGGCGGATCCCGGCGCTGTTGCTATTTTCCCTGCGGGATAAATGCCTCTTGCGCCTGGCACAAATCTAAAAGGGGTTGGTCTGAAGTAGCTTCATTATTCATAGGTGTGGTTTGGGCGTAACGTGAAATAAACCAATCAGAGCGTCATATCACATTCCCTTTAAGAGCATGATGAACGAGGTGCGCTTGTTCCATGGCGCAATACTATTATAACGGCGCATTTACCAGGAGCGCTTCAGAATCGGTTCACAGCCGAGGAGATCGATGTTCTCGTCAGGGCCGTAAAAGAAAGAGAAGTGACATTGGAGATGGGACAAACCCACCAAAATTAGCTTCGGTTATACATGCATATAATAATTTGGGTAAATATGTAGGCCTAAGCTTTATGCCTATTTTTCCCCATCGTCATGGACACAACATATTAATACTGTGAAGCTGCTTTGATACAATCTCTATTGTGAAAAGCACTATATAAATATACTTGACTTGACTGGACAACAATGATTTCCCTCGTGTTTTAATATTTTTCCTTATAATAATGTATCATTTGCAAAAAGGAAAATGCATCTGTGTAGATGAGAGAATCATATACAGTGTATGCGCGTTGTTCACACTCTGTATTATGACCAAGCACGCGCGCTTAAAATAGCATCTGAATGTACGCGCAACGCGCCAATGACTTTAGACTAGGTTTTTTCTGGTCAGTGGCGCAATTGTTTTCTGGAACTGCAAAATAGCATGAGGGAAAGTTTGCGCCGGAACACGCCTTCTCTTTGCGCTGAACCGCCCCGGGGAGCGCAAGTGTATTTCTTAGTTAACCGACGTGTGTCTGTGGAGGGAAAAGTCCGCTTTGCGCGGGTGCAAAATAGGAATGATACATGCGTCGGTGTACAAAGTCAATTGCGCTGGGTGCAAGATAGGGCCCTATGTTTCCATCCACCTATTTTGTGCGCATTTTGGGATATTGCATAAAATACGCTGGATGGAAAAGTCATAAATGCTAAAAATGCGCATAAAAAATGTATATGCTCAATTGAGTCGGATGTATTTTTATGAAAAGTATTATATACAGTGGCTTCTCGTACTGCAACAAGTTCCATTTTTCTTATTGATATTTATTGCCAGTTTATCAGGAAGTGATGGTTTTGTTCTCTTCATCTCTCTGCATGGAAACTGTGCTTTATTCCCAAATGTTGTATGTGATATTACCATTTTGCCTACAAGTTAAATTCACAACTTTGGATGGAAACACAGTGATCACAGTTTTTTTGTTTGTTTCACAATATAGTAGTAATAATGTTAATAATTATTATTATTATTATTATTATTATTATATGATTTCATTTTTTTTTTTGATTTGGCCATACTGAGTTTATCATTTAGCCATTTTTTTTTTTTGTTGAACTAACAGTCGGGTTCCGGAAGTAAAAACTCCATAGGGAAATGTATTTTTAATAAAATCTTTTAAAGACAGTCCTACTGTGAGCTACGAGGTTGTTAATCAATGGTATCTGCTATTTTTATTTTACAATAAACTTAAAATATATTGTTCTTATACATATAAGCAACATTTGTAAAAGAGTAGTTTAATATTTCACCATCGTTTTTAATTCCCTAATGCTGTTTGCAATGGTTCATGTAGTTCTCCTCCTCAATAAAACCGTTAAGTTCACTGTCTTTTTTCAATCAAAGTTTGTAGTGTTGTGATTCTCCTCGTAGCTGGTTGGTTAAGATCATTGCTTATAATGCTTTAAGAGGAAAAAGTTATGTAAAAAAAAACAATGCTGCTGAAAAAGGGGGCGGGACCTGTTGAACTCTATAGAGTGTATTCATTGAAATCACTTTTCCGCCAGAAAATCGGAAATCTCAGATTTCTTGTCAACTCTATTTATGCAGTCAATCTCAAAGCTCTTTCCCATTTTAATTTTGTTTTGTGTGTTTTTCGCAGCATTCACGCTAAAAACAAAAGCTCCCGCTCAGTGTTTTTGCCACTCAGTGAGTGTAACCGCAGTCACTCTGGCCGACGGCACGTGCATAACTCTATTATTTGATGAATTGTTGTTTGATTTGGCCACACTGAGAGCTGGTGTGTTCCTGCTGGACTCGCTCCAGGTGTTGATTACCCATCAGCCCTCAGCTGATCTGCATAGATCCGGGTCACTCCTGTCCTGCACTGGGAGAGTAAACATGACTGACCCACAACACACTCTTACACTCGTATCGACTGCAGTCACAGATCTGTGTTTGCGCTGTGTGTGTGTGTGTGTATGTGTGTGTGTGTGTGTGTGTGTGAAACGAGAGAAATGCTTGTGCTCAGAGGAAAGACAAACGCCTCCTGCTTATATTTAGACAGTTCTCACTGAGGAGGAATATGAGGATACAAGTCTGTTCTTCGAAATGAGAAACAGACATTTTTCTTCATGAGTGACAGGAAGTCCTTGTGTTCACTTCCTGTGTATGACACTCAGATCACAGAGCGAGCTTGAAGCACAGTTGTCGGTTCTGCTCTGAAATGTGTTCGTGACACTCGTGTTTTCTTCTCTCCTGTTACAGCGTTTGACCAAACTCCTGGAAACGGCCACAGAGAAGCACTGCAGTGAGATGAAGGCACTCAACAGGTGTGTGTGTGTGTGTGTGTGTGGGTTGGTTTATGTGATTTATGAGGACACAAATGTGTATAATGACATGTGTATTACACTGGTATTACAACTTATGGGTGGTTTATGAGGACACTTCAAAAGTCCTCATTAATCAAATGGCTTAAAAAACATAAAAAACTATGTTTTATAAAAATTTTTAAAATGCAGCATTTCTCCTGTGATGGGTAGGTTTAGGTACAGGGGCAGTGTGTGTGTGTGTGTGTGTGTGTAAGGGGACAGAATATATAGTTTGTACAGTATAAAAACCATTACGCCTATGGAGAGTCCTCATAATGCTGTTTCACCAACGTGTGTGTGTGTGTGTGTGTGTGTGTGTGTGTGTGTGTGTGTGTGTGTGTGTATGTGTGTGTGTGTGTGTGTGTGTGTGTAAAAAAAGTGTGTGTAAAAGAGTGAGTGACTGTAAAAGAGTCAGTGAGTGAGTGTAAAAGAGTGAGTGTAAAAGAGTGAGTGAGTGTAAAAGAATGAGTGAGTGTAAAAGAATGAGTGAGTGAGTGAGTGTAAAAGAATGAGTGAGTGTAAAAGAATGAATGAGTGTAAAAGAGTGAGTGAGTGAGTGAGTGTAAAAGAGTGGGTGAGTGAGTGTAAAAGAGTGAGTGAGTGTAAAAGAATGAGTGAGTGTAAAAGAATGAATGAGTGTAAAAGAGTGAGTGAGTGTAAAAGAGTGGGTGAGTGAGTGTAAAAGAGTGAGTGAGTGAAAAAGAGTGAGTGAGTGAGTGAATAAGAGTGAGTGAATGAGTGTAAAAGAGTGAGTGAGAGAGTGAGTGAAAAAGAGTGAATGAGTGTAAAAGAGTGTGTGAGAGAGTGAGTGAGTGAAAAAGAGTGAGTGAGTGAGTGAGTGAGTGAGTGAGTGAATGAATGAGTGTAAAATAGTGTGTGAGAGAGTGAGTGAGTGAAAAAGAGTGAGTGAGTGAGTGAGTGAGTGAGTGAATGAATGAGTGTAAAATAGTGTGTGAGTGAATGAGTGTAAAATAGTGAGTAAGTGTAAAAGGGTGAGTGAGTGTAAAAGAGTGTGTGAGTGTATGTGAGTGAGTGAGTGAGTGAGTGTGTGTGTTGTGCATTTGTTGCATTGCATGTGACCTTTGAAACGAGTGAAATAAAAAACAAAAAAGCAAGAAAGAAAGAACAAAGATGAATCATTCTGTGCTACAAGCTACCAAGTGTTTTAATCCAGCTAATGCATCAGAGAGCAGTGTGTGTGTGTGTGTGTGTGTGTGTGTGTGTGTGCGCGTGCGTGTGTGTGTGTGTGTGTGTGTGTGTGTGTGTGTGTGTGTGTGTGTGTGTGTGTGTGTGTGTGTGTGTGTGTGTGCTCGTGTTTATATTACATTGTGGGGACCAAATGTCCCCACAAGTATAGTAAAACCTGAAATCACCTACATTGTGGGGCCCAGCCAGCGGTCCCCATGAGGAGAACAGCGTATAAATCACACTAAGTAATGTTTTTTGAAAATGTAAAAATGCAGCATGTCTCCTGTGATGGGTAGGTTTAGGGACAGGGGCAGTGTGTGTGTGTGTGTGTGTGTGTGTGTGTGTGTGTGTGTGTAAGGGGACAGAATATATAGTTTGTACAGTATAAAAACCATTACGCCTATGGAGAGTCCCCACAAAGATAGCGAACCAGACATGTGTGTGTGTGTGTGTGTGTGAGAGAGAGAGAGTGAGTGGGACGCAAACACACAACCCCATTAGCACGGATCACGTCTGTTTACTTACACGTCCCACTAGAAGAGCAGTGTGCGTTTAACACTGTCTGTGTCTCAGTATCTGGATCTTACCAATGTTTAAGTGTCTGTGTTGCACTTTTAGCTTTCTCTAAATGAAATAAAATGAGTAATGAACAACTAAATAAAATAAAATACGTACTGTATAATATTCATGGTATCTGTCACCCTCACAGTGTGTTTTTTCTTTTTCAGTGAGCCCAAAAAGAAGGACAGGTAAGAACGAACACACACACACACACACACCCACACACTCTCTCTCACTTACTCACACAGACACACACACACACACACACTCTCTCTCTCTCACTTACTCACACAGACACACACACACACACACTCTCTCTCTCTCACTTACTCACACAGACACACACACGCACGCGCACACACACACACACACACACACACACAGACTATATGAAGCAGTGATACATTTTATTAAGATTATTTGATGAATAGTTTTGATGAATTATTTGACAAAATTTCTTTGAAACTTTTGTAACGTTATAAATATATATATTACTTTTGATCAATTTAATGTGTCCTTGCTAAATAAAAGTAATAATTAAATTTTTTAAAAACTGACCATGAACTTTTAGAAGTACATTAGCAGACAGTCTCAATGCTGAAAGACATGGACCATTTCATGTAATGTGCACTGTATCTTTATTAAACCTTGTTTGTATTACATTAACTTGATTATTAATATTTTGATGAACAAATCCTCATGTTTCCTCATTCTCCTTTTCAGACTGAAGAAATGCAAGAGCACAGAGCAGCTTGACAATGATAACGCGCAGGTAAAACACCACATGAATGCAGATCGTCTGCTACAGTCGAACACACTAGGGGAAATAGACGAGCGCCTATTGAGACGAGAGCCCGTAACCATGACGACGGTGGGACACAAAGCCCTGGTTCGGGTTGAGTTTTAACACACACATCAGATCGCCTCACACTGACTAACATGTGGCTCATGATGTTTACAGCGGGAGAACCATAAAAACATGTGACTCACTTCTTCTCATGCGAATCATCCAAATTCATTCGCTTTTCTGTTTATTTCTTTCCCCGCTCCATTAATTCCACCGCCAGAACTGAATGTCACTGAAGTTTAAGACGCAAAGTTCACAGAACATGTGTTTTCAGACTGGTATTTATAAAGCTCAGAATACACTCTATGCAAGTATGAGAACGCAAACACTCGACTTCATGCGTCATTGCATTCGTAAATGTGGAAAATTGTTGAATGTAATTGAAATTTGACTGTTTTGCTCAATATTTATGGGGTTTTTTTGTATTGTGTCATTAGTTTAGCAACATAGTAATTTCAACCTATGTGAGTAGATGAAAAGCCAATTATTATTTAAATAATAAAAATGTCAAATTGATTTGAATAATTTTGAAATAAAAACAATAAAAATAAAACACTTATTAATAATAAATGAAATCATAAATGAAAATGAAAAATTTAAATACATAATTGTAAAACAAAACACTTAACGTTACTGATAATTAATTAAATTATAGAAATTTCAAAGGAACATAAATATGAATAAAATTTTTTTTTAAATAAAAACAATCAAATAAAACACTTAGTAATAATTATAAAAATGTAAAAAAAATATTATTTTACAATAAAAACAATGAAAGTTAAAAACTTACTGATAATAAATTAAATTATAAAATTATAAATGTAATATTTTTTTTCTCCATTGGGTTACTTGATGGAGTTTTTCGGTTCCTTGCCACTGTTGCCTTTGGCTTGCTCAGTTGGGGATATTCAAATTAATTAACCAATCATTAATACCATTGATCAGCCCTACCGAACGTGGATGTCTTTTTTTTTCCACTAATAAACAAACATTGTTATGTTGTTTTGATTGATACTGTGAAGCTGCTTTGATACAATCTGTATTGTGAAAAGCGCTATATAAATATACTTGACTTGACTTGACTTAATAAAATAAATTTAAAAATAATACAAAACAAAATAAAACACTTACTAATAATTAATTAAATAATTTTTTTTTTTTTTTTTTTTTTTTTTTTTTTTATTTATTTTATTTGATCAGGGACAATGCACAAAAACCATTAATCTAAGAAAGAAGAGATGTCATGTGCCAGGTTATAGCAAAAAATGCTAATTTCCGCCTGCAGTCCCTGGACAGGTTGATGATATACTTACAAAAATTAAAAAATATGTACAGAATTATAATACACAGAAGCATCACTTTACTCAAATAATAAAAATGTACAATTAAAATAAATAAATAATATAAAAAATCCAAATAAAACGCGTACTAATAATTGATTAAATCACAAAAATGTTAAACTACAATAAGTAAAAAAAATAAAAAATACAAACAAAATAAAATACGAATTAAATCCTTCACATTTAAAATAAATCATTTTAAACAAAAACAATCAAAATAAAACACTTATTAACAAAATAAGTTATCTTGCAAGTCATGTGACCATTTACTGACATTAGGTAATCATGAACATGCAAATGTGTTGTTGAATTATTTAAATATTATCTTCGAATCTCAGGGAGGCTTCAAGTAAATATTTCATGGCAAGAGTTGGGCTGATGTATTCCTTGATCTAAGAAGAGTTGAGTCTCGTGTGTGTGTGTGTGTGTGTGTGTGTGTGTGTGTGTGTGTTCCAGCTGAGCCGGGATGCGCTCACAGATCACGGGTTGTGGAGCAGATCTGGTTTGATGAACTGCACAAACAAGTTCAAGTGAAATGTCACAGATTAATATTTCTCAGTAAATGAGCTTCTGAACTGAATGGAGAGTGTCGAGTCTGTCGGCTCAACGTGATCTATGAACAATAGCTGCACATGGACTCTCTTCTGTCTTCTGTCACACACACACTCACACACACACACACACACACACACACACATGTTCATGCACATGACCTGGACCAGTGCAGCCCACTTGTTTAACCACCATAAATGTGGTCCTGTTACATACATATTTGAGTGCATGTATAAGTGCACATGACATTTGGTGTGTTTGTTCAGCTTTGTGAGGTACATTATGTTTGCAGGCGGCTGTGCATTTGAACGTGTGTGTGTGTGTGTGTGTACCAACTTAACTATATTTTGGGGACAAATTTGTACCCAGAAGTGACCCAAGCCTGACAAAATCTCCAAAATCCTCCCTTTAGTAACGTCCTCATTTATAAATCTGATATAAAAACAAAGTAATTAAAGTGTTTTTTTAAATTTGTTGTGTGTGATGGGTAGGTTTAGGGGTCGGGTGTGTATGTGAGATGGGTAGGTTTAGGGGTCGGGTGTGTATGTGAGATGGGTAGGTTTAGGGGTTGTGTGTGTGTGTGTGTGTGTGTGTGTGTGTGTGTGTGTGTGTGTGATGGGTAGGTTTAGGGGTTGGGTGTGTGTGTGTGTGTGTGTGTGTGTGATGGGTAGGTTTAGGGGTCGTGTGTGTGTGTGTGTGTGTGTGCGTGTGTGTGTGTGTGTGATGGGTAGGTTTAGGGGTCGTGTGTGTGTGTGTGTGTGTGTGTGTGTGTGTGTGTGTGTGTGAGATGGGTAGGTTTAGGGGTCAGGTGAGTGTACATGTATATGTGTTTGTGTGTGTGACGGATAGGCGTGTGTGTGTCTGTGTGTGTGCGCGCGTGCGTGCGTGTGTGTGTGTGTGTGTGTGTTGATAACCCATGTAATAGCTCACTTTCCTTCAGTCGGCAGATAACAGCAGCGCTGATGGTTCTCCGCAGGAACAGAGTCTGAAGAAGAAACAGGCCGCGACGCTCGCGAGCATCAGGGAGCTGATCAGTCAGGTAACACTGAAGCGCTGACCCGCTCACTGACCCAACACAGTCAGGTAACACTGAAGCGCTGACCCGCTCACTGACCCAACACAGTCGGGTAACACTGAAGCGCTGACCCGCTCACTGACCCAACACAGTCGGGTAACACTGAAGCGCTGACCCGCTCACTGACCCAACACAGTCGGGTAACACTGAAGCGCTGACCCGCTCACTGACCCAACACAGTCGGGTAACACTGAAGCGCTGACCCGCTCACTGACCCAACACAGTCGGGTAACACTGAAGCGCTGACCCGCTCACTGACCCAACACAGTCGGGTAACACTGAAGCGCTGACCCGCTCACTGACCCAACACAGTCGGGTAACACTGAAGCGCTGACCCGCTCACTGACCCAACACAGTCGGGTAACACTGGAGCGCTGACCCGCTCACTGACCCAACACAGTCGGGTAACACTGAAGCGCTGACCCGCTCACTGACCCAACACAGTCGGGTAACACTGAAGCGCTGACCCGCTCACTGACCCAACACAGTCGGGTAACACTGAAGCGCTGACCCGCTCACTGACCCAACACAGTCGGGTAACACTGAAGCGCTGACCCGCTCACTGACCCAACACAGTCGGGTAACACTGAAGCGCTGACCCGCTCACTGACCCAACACAGTCAGGTAACACTGAAGCGCTGACCCGCTCACTGACCCAACACAGTCAGGTAACACTGAAGCGCTGACCCGCTCACTGACCCAACACAGTCAGGTAACACTGAAGCGCTGACCCGCTCACTGACCCAACACAGTCAGGTAACACTGAAGCGCTGACCCGCTCACTGACCCAACACAGTCGGGTAACACTGAAGCGCTGACCCGCTCACTGACCCAACACAGTCGGGTAACACTGAAGCGCTGACCCGCTCACTGACCCAACACAGTCGGGTAACACTGAAGCGCTGACCCGCTCACTGACCCAACACAGTCGGGTAACACTGAAGCGCTGACCCGCTCACTGACCCAACACAGTCGGGTAACACTGAAGCGCTGACCCGCTCACTGACCCAACACAGTCGGGTAACACTGAAGCGCTGACCCGCTCACTGACCCAACACAGTCGGGTAACACTGAAGCGCTGACCCGCTCACTGACCCAACACAGTCGGGTAACACTGAAGCGCTGACCCGCTCACTGACCCAACACAGTCGGGTAACACTGAAGCGCTGACCCGCTCACTGACCCAACACAGTCGGGTAACACTGAAGCGCTGACCCGCTCACTGACCCAACACAGTCGGGTAACACTGAAGCGCTGACCCGCTCACTGACCCAACACAGTCGGGTAACACTGAAGCGCTGACCCGCTCACTGACCCAACACAGTCGGGTAACACTGAAGCGCTGACCCGCTCACTGACCCAACACAGTCGGGTAACACTGAAGCGCTGACCCGCTCACTGACCCAACACAGTCGGGTAACACTGAAGCGCTGACCCGCTCACTGACCCAACACAGTCGGGTAACACTGAAGCGCTGACCCGCTCACTGACCCAACACAGTCGGGTAACACTGAAGCGCTGACCCGCTCACTGACCCAACACAGTCGGGTAACACTGAAGCGCTGACCCGCTCACTGACCCAACACAGTCGGGTAACACTGAAGCGCTGACCCGCTCACTGACCCAACACAGTCGGGTAACACTGAAGCGCTGACCCGCTCACTGACCCAACACAGTCGGGTAACACTGAAGCGCTGACCCGCTCACTGACCCAACACAGTCGGGTAACACTGAAGCGCTGACCCGCTCACTGACCCAACACAGTCGGGTAACACTGAAGCGCTGACCCGCTCACTGACCCAACACAGTCGGGTAACACTGAAGCGCTGACCCGCTCACTGACCCAACACAGTCGGGTAACACTGAAGCGCTGACCCGCTCACTGACCCAACACAGTCGGGTAACACTGAAGCGCTGACCCGCTCACTGACCCAACACAGTCGGGTAACACTGAAGCGCTGACCCGCTCACTGACCCAACACAGTCGGGTAACACTGAAGCGCTGACCCGCTCACTGACCCAACACAGTCGGGTAACACTGAAGCGCTGACCCGCTCACTGACCCAACACAGTCGGGTAACACTGAAGCGCTGACCCGCTCACTGACCCAACACAGTCGGGTAACACTGAAGCGCTGACCCGCTCACTGACCCAACACAGTCGGGTAACACTGAAGCGCTGACCCGCTCACTGACCCAACACAGTCGGGTAACACTGAAGCGCTGACCCGCTCACTGACCCAACACAGTCGGGTAACACTGAAGCGCTGACCCGCTCACTGACCCAACACAGTCGGGTAACACTGAAGCGCTGACCCGCTCACTGACCCAACACAGTCGGGTAACACTGAAGCGCTGACCCGCTCACTGACCCAACACAGTCGGGTAACACTGAAGCGCTGACCCGCTCACTGACCCAACACAGTCGGGTAACACTGAAGCGCTGACCCGCTCACTGACCCAACACAGTCGGGTAACACTGAAGCGCTGACCCGCTCACTGACCCAACACAGTCGGGTAACACTGAAGCGCTGACCCGCTCACTGACCCAACACAGTCGGGTAACACTGAAGCGCTGACCCGCTCACTGACCCAACACAGTCGGGTAACACTGAAGCGCTGACCCGCTCACTGACCCAACACAGTCGGGTAACACTGAAGCGCTGACCCGCTCACTGACCCAACACAGTCGGGTAACACTGAAGCGCTGACCCGCTCACTGACCCAACACAGTCGGGTAACACTGAAGCGCTGACCCGCTCACTGACCCAACACAGTCGGGTAACACTGAAGCGCTGACCCGCTCACTGACCCAACACAGTCGGGTAACACTGAAGCGCTGACCCGCTCACTGACCCAACACAGTCGGGTAACACTGAAGCGCTGACCCGCTCACTGACCCAACACAGTCGGGTAACACTGAAGCGCTGACCCGCTCACTGACCCAACACAGTCGGGTAACACTGAAGCGCTGACCCGCTCACTGACCCAACACAGTCGGGTAACACTGAAGCGCTGACCCGCTCACTGACCCAACACAGTCGGGTAACACTGAAGCGCTGACCCGCTCACTGACCCAACACAGTCGGGTAACACTGAAGCGCTGACCCGCTCACTGACCCAACACAGTCGGGTAACACTGAAGCGCTGACCCGCTCACTGACCCAACACAGTCGGGTAACACTGAAGCGCTGACCCGCTCACTGACCCAACACAGTCGGGTAACACTGAAGCGCTGACCCGCTCACTGACCCAACACAGTCAGGTAACACTGAAGCGCTGACCCGCTCACTGACCCAACACAGTCGGGTAACACTGAAGCGCTGACCCGCTCACTGACCCAACACAGTCGGGTAACACTGAAGCGCTGACCCGCTCACTGACCCAACACAGTCGGGTAACACTGAAGCGCTGACCCGCTCACTGACCCAACACAGTCGGGTAACACTGAAGCGCTGACCCGCTCACTGACCCAACACAGTCAGGTAACACTGAAGCGCTGACCCGCTCACTGACCCAACACAGTCAGGTAACACTGAAGCGCTGACCCGCTCACTGACCCAACACAGTCAGGTAACACTGAAGCGCTGACCCGCTCACTGACCCAACACAGTCAGGTAACACTGAAGCGCTGACCCGCTCACTGACCCAACACAGTCAGGTAACACTGAAGCGCTGACCCGCTCACTGACCCAACACAGTCAGGTAACACTGAAGCGCTAACCCGCTCACTGACCCAACACAGGGAACACTTTCAGGTAATCGTCAATCGTAATATACACTATGCATTAAATGGATCAAAAGTTACAGTAAAGACATTTATAATGTTACAAAAGATTCTATTTAAAATAAATGTTGTTCTTTTGAGCTTTCGATTCATCAAATAATCCTGAAAAATAACTGTTTTTAACATTGATAATAATGAGAAATGCTTATTGAGCATCAAATCAGCATATTAGAGTGATTTGTGAAGGATCATGTGACACTGAAGACTGGAGTAATGATGCTGAAAATACAGCTTTGATCACAGGAATAAATTACACTTTACTATATATTCACATAGAAAACATCTGTTTTAAATTCAAATAATATTGCACAATTTTACTATATTTTTATAAAAAAAAATTCGTCCTTGGTGAGCAGAAGAGACTTATTTTAAAATAATAATCATAATAATAACGAATATAAAAATAACGGTATCATAACCATCAAAATAACTTTTCTTCTGACATAAAATCACATTATTTCTCACTGAATATTCGGTTTCACTCTGAAAGTTTCATTATGTCAGATTTGGCCTAGTGTTCAGGAAAGAATTAAATAATGATGACTGTAATAATTGAAAGAGAAGCCGTGACTAATTCAGCAACTGAATCATAATCTGAATTTGACTAACATCTGGGTGCAGAATTAAGACTTTATCAGTGAATCTTCCTGTTCATTTCCCAGATGTGCCGTCTAATAACATCTGGATTGTGAGTTAAGTTTTTATGCAGATATATTTGTGTTTCTGCTTCAGTCAGCAGCCAGACTCTTGCTGACGCGAGCGTCTCTGTGACAGGAACAGACGGGGGACGTTTAAATAAAGCGTTCGAGTCTCTCAGGACTTGTAGATCTCGGTGTTGGTCGTGTCACTTCAGAGAAACCATCTGTGGTTTTAAACTCACAGTCTTCCCAGCAAACACAGAACGTTCCCCTAACATTCCCGATGATTCCCATGTGGTTCTTTTTTTGGGAACCAAACAAGAACGTTCTAGGAACGTTCCCTATAGGTTATTTTTAGATTCTATTTTTATAACCTAAGGAGAACGTTCCCAGAACCTAAAATTGTTAGCTGGGATTCAGCTTTGTGTGATACTCTCTGATTTTAAAAGGGCTCCTATTATGCCTTATTCCATGTTCCTCTTTCTTTAGTGTGTAATGTTGAAGCTCCAGTTCTTCTCTATATCAGTGTCAGTGTTTCTGAACTCCTGAAACGCCTCCATTGTATCTTGAGTTTCTTCCGGGAACGAACACGTCACAATATTCCTCATTTAAATAATTCATACGCAGAATAAAGGGGCGGGGCCTGGTTGAGTTAGTTAGTAGTGTGTTAAACTGGTGGTTATGGTAAGGGGCGGGACATTTCCCAAACACACTCGAAGCGCTCGACCAATCACAGCACACTGATCCAGCTGACCAATCAGAGCACAGTGTGCTTTTCAGAAGGAGGGGCTTCATAGAGACAGGAAGTAAACAGAGGTGCGTTTCCCGAAAGCATCGTTAGCCAACTATGGTCGCAAGTTCTGTCGTTATCAGCAGTTCAACGAGTCTGTGTTTCCCGAAACCATCATTCCAACGAACATTCGAAAGTTGTGTGTTTGAGCGACAGATCCTGAGCTGTGGTTAGAAGCAGAGTTTCATGTTTGCATGACATGTGGACTCAATAAATCCTTATCTTGAGCAAAATAAGCAAACATTCAGTACAATCTGTATATTTTATTTAAAATACATAAAAATGTCATTTACGTCTTTTAGTTTAGTTTTTAGTCTTAGTTTAAAGAGTTTTAAAGCGTTGGTTTTGAAGAGTGCGCTAGTCTGCCGGAAGCTAGTTATTTTAGTCGATAAAGTTTTAAATATGGATTTTTTTCTTCTCCATTAACCACTGGAGCTGTGTGGAGTATTTCTTATCATGAATGGATGCTTTGATGGACTTTAAAAAATAAAAAATGTACAGCCATTCAATGCCATTATAAAGCTAGGAAGAGCCAGGACATTTTTTTAATATAACTAGAAGAAAGTCATATACACTTAGGCTGACTTAAGAGTGAGTAAAATCATGGGGTAATTTTCATTTTTGGGTGACCTATCGCTTTAAAGCTCTAGTTAAGTTGGCTTGGAAAAGCCAACTTACTGAAATCCTATTTAAACTTATTATTATTCTTCTTCTTCTTCTTCTTCTTATTTTTCTTACCCAAAAAATTCTGACTCTAACTCGTCCTAGAGCTTTAACTCTACAAACTCCAAACTCGGGTCAGACCTTCAGACTGTTCTGACTCGGTGTGCTATATCTTTTCAAACTGATTTGACTTTCAGATTTCTTAAAAATTAATATTAAAAATCATAAAAATCCCATTGACTTTCATTGCAACAGTTCAAATTGAGCCAAGACTACGGTGGCCCAGTAGTGAACAACACAAAAACTCAAATCTAAACTCCCTGAAGCCCTAGATTCAATTAAACTACCATTCTATATGTACTAATGAACTTTATCTATCTATCTATCTATCTATCTATCTATCTATCTATCTATCTATCTTTCTAACTTATCTTTCTTTCTTTCTAACTAATCTTTCTTTCTTTCTACCTAATCTTTCTTTATTTCTTTCTTTCTTACTAATCTATCTTTCTTTCAAACTAATCTTTCTTTCTTTCAAACTAATCTTTCTTTCTTTCTAACTAATATTTCTTTCTTGCTAACTGATCTATCTTTCTTTCTTTCTAACTAATCTTTCTTTCTTTCTAACTAATCTATCTTTCTTCTTTCTAACTAATCTATCTTTCTTTCTAACTAATCTACCTTACTTTCTTTCTAACTAATCTATCTTTCTTTCTAACTAATCTATCTATCTTTCTTTCTTTCTAACGACTCTATCTTTCTTTCATTCTAACTTTTCTTTCTTTCTAACTAATCTATCTATCTTTCTAACTAATCTCTTTCTTTCTAACCAATCTTTCATTCTTTCTTTCTTACTTTCTTTTATTCTTTCTTTCTAACTAATCTATCTTTTTTCTTTCTAACTAATCTTTCTTTCTTTCTAACTAATCTATCTATCTTTCTTTCTTTCTAACTAATCTATCTATCTTTCTTTCATTCTAACTAATCTTTTCTTTCTTTCTAACTAATCTCTATCTTTCAAACTAATCTATCTTTCTTTCTAACCAATTTTTCTTTCTTTCTTTTTTTTTCTTTCTAACTAATCTATCTTTCTTTCTAACTAATCTTTCTTTCTTTCTAACTAATCTTTCTTTCTTTCTAACTAATCTATCTTTCTTTCTTTCTAAATAATCTATCTTTCTTTCTAACTAATCTTTCTTTCTTTCTAACTAATCTATCTATCTTTCTTTCTAACTACTTTATCTTTATTTCTAACTAATCTATCGTTCTTTATTCCTTTCTTTCTTTCTTACTAATCTATCTTTCTTTCTTTCTAACCAATCTATCATTCTTTCTTTCTTTCTAACTAATCTTTCTTTCTTTCTAACTAATCTATCTATCTTTCTTTCTAACTAATCTATCTTTCTTTCTTTCTAACTAATCTATCTTTTTTTTCTAACTAATCTATCTATCTTTCTTTCTAACTAATATATCTTTCTTTCTTTCTAACTAATCTATCTTTCTTTCTTTCTAACTAATCTATCTCTTTCTTTCTAACTAACTAGTCTTTCTAACTAATCTATCTTTCTTTCTTTCTAACTAATCTATCTCTTTCTTTCTAACTAACTAGTCTTTCTAACTAATCTATCTTTCTTTCTTTCTTTCTTTCTAACTAATCTATGTTTCTTTCTTTCTAACTAATCCATCTTTCTTTATATCTTTCTTACTAACTAATCTATCTTTCTTTCTAACCAATCTTTCTTTCTTTCTTTCTTTTTTCATTCTTTCTAACTAATCTATCTTTCTTTCTTTCTAACTAATCTATCTTTCTTTCTAACTAATCTATCTATCTTTCTTTCTAACTAATCTATCTTTCTAACTAATCTATCTATCTATCTATCTATCTTTCTAACTAATCTATCTTTCTTTCTAACTAATCTATCTTTCTTTCTAACTAATCTATCTATCTTTCTTTCTAACTAATCTATCTTTCTTTCTTTCTAACTAATCTATCTATCTATCTATCTATCTTTCTAACTAATCTATCTTTCTTTCTAACTAATCTATCTTTCTTTCTTTCTAACTAACTAATCTTTCTTTCTTTCTAACTAATCTATCTTTCTTTCTTTCTTTCTAACTAATATATGTTTCTTTCTTTCTAACTAATCTATCTTTCTTTCTATCTTTCTAACTAATCTATCTTTCTTTCTAACCAATCTTTCTTTCTTTCTTTCTTACTTTCTTTCTTTCTAACTAATCTATCTTTTTTCTTTCTAACTAATCTATCTATCTTTCTTTCTAACTAATCTTTCTTTCTTTCTAACCAATCTATCTTTCTTTCTTTCTAACTAATCTTTCTTTCTTTCTTTCTAACTTATCTATCTATCTTTCTAACTAATCTATCTTTCTTTCTTTCTAACTAATCTATCTTTCTTTCTAACTAATCTATCTTACTTTCTAACTAATTTATCTTTCTTTCTTTCTAACTAATCTATCTTTCTTTTTTTCTAACTAATCTATCTTTCTAGCTAATCTATCTTTCTTTCTATCAAATCCATCTTTCTTTGTTTTTTAAATAATCTATCTTTCTTTATTTCTAACTAAGTTATCTTTCTTTCTAACTAATCTATCTTTCTTTTTAACTAATCTATCTTTCTAACTAATCTATCTTTCTTTCTAACAAATCTCTTTCTTTGTTTTTTAACTAATCTATCTTTCTTTCTAACTAATTTATCTTTTTTTCTAACTAATCTCTCTTTCTTTCTAACTAATCTATCTTTCTTTCTTTCTAATCTATCTTTCTTTCTTTCTAACTAATCTATCTTACTTTCTTTCTTTTTAATTAACTTTCTTTCTTTCTTTCTTTCTAACTAATCTATCTTTCTTTCTTTCTAACTGATCTATCTTTCTTTTTCTTTCTAACTAATCTATCTTTCTTTCTTTCTAACTAATCTTTCTTTCTTTCTTACTAATCTATCTTTCTTTCTTTCTTTCTAACTAATCTATCTTTCTTTCTTACTAATATTTTTTTCTTTCTTTCTTTCTAACTAATCTATCTTTCTTTCTTTCTTTTTAATTAACTTTCTTTCTTTCTTTCTTTCTTTCTAACCAATCTATCTTTCTTTCTTTCTAACTAATCTATCTTTCTTTTTCTTTGTAACTAATCTATCTTTCTTTCTTTCTAACTAATCTTTCTTTCTTTCTTACTAATCTTTTTTCTTTCTTTCTTTCTAACTAATCTATCTATCTTTCTTTCTTTCTTTCTTTTTAATTAACTTTATTTCTTTCTTTCTTTCTAACTAATCTATCTTTCTTTCTAACTAATCTATCTTTCTTTTTCTTTCTAACTAATCTATCTTTCTTTCTTTCTTTCTAACTAATCTATCTTTCTCACTAATCTATCTTTCTTTCTTTCTTTCTTACTAATATATCTTTCTTTCCTTTTTTCTTTCTAACTAATCTATCTTTCTTTCTTTCTTACTAATCTTTTTTTCTTTCTTTTTTTCTAACTAATCTATCTATCTTTCATTCTTTCTTTCTAACTAATCTTTTTTTTCTTTCTTTCTAACTAATCTATCTTTCTTTCTTTCTAACTTATCTATATTTCTTTCTTTCTTTCTTTCTTTCTAACTAACTAATCTATCTTTCTTTCTTACTAATCTTTTTTTCTTTCTTTCTTTCTTTCTAACTAATCTATCCTTCTAACTAATCTTTCTTTCTTTCTTTCTTTTTAATTAACTTTCTTTCTTTCTTTCTTTCTAACTAATCTATCTATCTTTCTTTCTACCTAATCTATATTTCTTTTTTTCTTTTTAATTAACTTTCTTTCTTTCTTTCTTTCTAACTAATCTATCTTTCTTTCTTTCTAACTAATCTATCTTTCTTTTTCTTTCTAACTAATCTCTTTCTTTCTAACTAATCTATCTTTCTTTCTCACTAATCTTTTTTCTTTCTTTCTTTCTAACTAATCTATCTATCTCACTAATCTATCTTTCTTCCTTTCTTTCTTACTAATCTATCTTTCTTTCCTTTTTTCTTTCTAACTAATCTATCTTTCTTTCTTTCTTACTAATCTTTTTTTCTTTCTTTCTAACTAATCCATCTTTCTTTCTCTCTAACTAATCTATCTTTCTTTCTCACTAATCTTTTTTCTTTCTTTCTTTCTAACTAATCTATCTATCTCACTAATCTATCTTTCTTCCTTTCTTTCTTACTAATCTATCTTTCTTTCCTTTTTTCTTTCTAACTAATCTATCTTTCTTTCTTTCTTTCTTTCTAACTAATCTTTTTTCTTTCTTTCTAACTAATCCATCTTTCTTTCTTTCTTTCTAACTAATCTATCTTTCTTTCTTACTAATCTTTTTTTCTTTCTTTCTTTCTAACTTATCTATATTTCTTTCTTTCTTTCTTTCTTACTAATCTATCTTTCTTTCTAACTAATCTATCTTTCTTTCTTTCTTTCTTTCTAACTAATCTATCTTTCTTTCTTTCTTACTAATCTTTTTTTCTTTCTTTTTTCTAACTAATCTATCTTTCTTTCTTTCTAACTTATCTATATTTCTTTCTTTCTTTCTTTCTTACTAATCTATCTTTCTTTCTTTCTAACTTATCTATATTTCTTTCTTTCTTTCTTTCTTACTAATCTATCTTTCTTTCTAACTAATCTCTTTCTTTCTTTCTAACTAATCTATCTTTCTTTCTTTCTTACTAATCTTTTTTTCTTTCTTTTTTCTAACTAATCTATCTTTCTTTCTTTCTAACTAATCTTTTTTTCTTTCTTTCTTTTTAACTTATCTATATTTCTTTCTTTCTTTCTTTCTTACTAATCTATCTTTCTTTCTAACTAATCTATCTTTCTTTCTTTCTTACTAAACTATAAACTAATTAAACTTTAAACTTCTTTAAACTTCTTCAAACTTATTGGTCCAAACTTTCACAAGCCAACTTAAAGTTTGTCTCGACGAACTTTTTCTAGTTTCATGCTGTTGTTGTCAGTTGTGTCTTTAGATGTTCACTGGTGTCTCTTCTTCACTTCTGTGTCCAGCTCAATAAAGACGCTGTGGCCGAACACGCTAAGAAGATGTGGTCTCTGCCCGGCGATCTGTCCGAGGCCGTGAACTCCTGCGTTAAACCTCATTTCCCGGAGCACGTGGACAAGGCCGGCGAGAACCGCACCGAACACGCGGGACAGTACAGTCAGGTCTTCGTCGGATGATCTCCGTGTGTCTGTGTGAGGATCATAACAACAGTTTAAACACTCTGATGAAATATTTAACATGTTACACTTCTTTATGTATGTAATACACTTTATCACTCAACCTTTCAGAAAAATCAAGGGAAAGTTAGTGCGCAAAATCATGGGACGTTCAAGATGACATAATTCACTCCAAAATAAAAAGGAAATATTAATAAATTACACATTGCGTTAAGAAAATTTAGAACCATTAGGATTTTTAGCATTGTGTACATATTACAGATTTTGTTAATTAATTAAGTTAATTTATTAATTAATTATTAATTAATTCATCACACCTAACAGTTTTTAATATATGTTATATTGTAATAATTTCACATTTGAACTCCAAATTAATGTACAAACAACATATAGACAGTTTATTATAAATATTCGTTTAATGGCATATTTTTATGAAAAAAGGCCAGTATCACCAATATGAAATGGATTTTTTTTTTCAATTTTTATTTTAGCCACTAATTTATAATTGAAAGCTATTCATTTTAATATTTATTAGGCTTTAAAAAATAAAATAACTTTTAATTTAAGTGAACTTAGAAACAATCTTCACATAAACCCGTTGTAATAAATGTCATATTTACCTGTGCCTTCTATATATCAGGGATAAAAACAATTATATTGGCCCTGTTAAAATGCACAAAAAGTTTTTCGTGTTAGTTGTTTTCAACCCATGTAACCTTATAAACAGTGCTTTAAGATTTTTAGGTAGGTTTAACAGTATGGATATATACAGAAATTGAATAAAGTTATCAAACACTTCACAGTCTATTCTGCATTAATTAATTAATTGAATATAGATTCATCCTTATTAAAGCAAAAGTTATTCAGTCAAGAGCAGTGAGTGATTTTCTCGTTGTCTTTTGTTTTTTGATGAACGTTAATGACAGACCGCAGCAGATTTATTAGGTTGCTGTCACTTTAAGAGTTGCCGCACATGACGCGGATCTGATACACTTCTCACAACACTTTACGTAGATTTAAAGGAGCATTTCACCCCTGGGAACCTTGATCTTCATTGAAAGTGGGTCACATATGTATTCGAAATCTGTCAAAATTTTCAAATTTGGTGCCTTTTTGACCGAGTTATGACAGAAAGTAACTTTATAGCGCATTAGTTTGGTAAACCACATTTCCCACAATGCAACGCGTTTGAACAGCTCCAGAAGCCACTCCCACTAATCCAGAACACCGCCTATGCGTGACCCGCCGGCGCCTATACGAGTTCACAACACAACACTCCATGTCCGTGTCTGCCTCTGACATTTCTTCTAGAAGGAATTGGCATTTTAGAGATTCTTTGCAGCAGACAGACTCTAGCTCGGTGTCCATAGGCGCACAGTTACAGCACGAGCACCACCAATTCGCTCCAGCGCTGCGCCGGGCTGGTCTCCTGCGCTCCCGCTGCCGCAGCCGACGCCGCCGCCTCTTGTTCCTCCATCAGCCTCAGCTGCTCTTCGCTATATTGTGGCTCGTATAAATAGCCACGAACATCAGTTTCGAGCAAAAGATTTTCAAAATCCTCGTCTTCCATATCGTGTGTCGTACATTCAGCCATTATGGTAAATCTAACTCCTTGAGCGCTTGTTAGCTTAGCTTGCTGTCTTCCAAGCAAGATGGCGGATTAATAGTTTAGTTTCTTCAGGTTTAGTCCCACCCACTGATCTGTAATAGGCCGGTGGGGTGAGTGGGTCCCACGCCCTTGAATAATAATGAGCTAAAGGCTGTAGTTTTCTTAATATGCAATGAAATTTATCTTCCGTCCTATCGTGACGCAAAATGACGATATTTACGTCACGATAGGACGGAAGTAAAACACTTAAATCCTTTTTTCTCCCATCTCATAAAAAAAACAAGCAAAATTCCACCATCATTATAATATATGACTGGGTTTCTAACAATACAAACCTTAATGCAAATGGGTGAAGTGACCCTTTAAGACTTCATTTAACTCTTTTAAGACTGTTTGCGAGGATAGTTGACAAAACATATAGAGGATAGTTTGGCATAATTGTGTGTTTTTGTCCATTTAAGCGCTGTCTGAAGTGGCTTTCTGTCCACAAAAGTGTGTGTGTGTGTGTGTGTGTGTGTGTGTGCGTGTGAGTGTGTGTGTGTGTGTGTGTTTACTGGTTTAAAAGCATTTGCATGAATAAGAGTGTGATTGTATAATGGAACACTAGCCAAAGGATGATGGGGAAAAAAACGAATGCTGTGTTAATAGCGTTAAATATTTTTAATAAACTGAAAAAATTAATTGCATAATTTAAATGCAACTAAGCATTAACTTAGACTTAGACTTCCTTTATTAATCCCAGAGGAGAAATTAAGGTGTTACTGCAGCGCCAGAAATCGAGACAACATGCATAATAAAAATAGACAATACAATCAATCAATAATCTCAATAATCTGAATATCTAAAATAGATATGGTTTACCATACAACGACCTACTTAACATAACAAATTCAAAAACACCTAACCCACATACACACTCAATACCCTAAAACAATGCCACCCAACCCCTAGTCCAAGCCAGTGGCGGATCTAGAGATTTTTTCCTGGGGTGGCAAAGGGGTGGCATGAGGTTTCAGGAGGGGGGCCATGGACATTATTCATAATTTAAAATACTACGGTTTTCATTGAATGTGTTTTGTTCTCACTACATTACACAGAGTGGGAGTCAAATCAGAGATTTAGCTGGGTTTTTGGATGGTTTGGGTCTTAATTTGTGAATTGTGGACCCTGTGTAATCATTATCAACAGTCTGTGTAAACAGTCTTGTCTCAAAAAATATTAAACATTAGGCTCAGACATAAATAGTGATAGATTCTAGGGCTGTCAATCTTCCTCTATAATACTATTCGAATTCCATTCCTTATTTTATTTAATATTCGAATATTAAATGCTCAAATTCATCCTATTATTAATATTTACGACATTACACTGGTTTATGGATCGCCAATGCCACTATAGCATGTGGTTGTTGTTACACGTTCTGTCCACTAGAGGGACGTCTAATAAACATGTTATTCGTGCTGAATATGGTTGAAGCGCTTCCGATGGTTTTCAGCTCATATCTCCGCGAAAACACCACCAACAATTCTGAAACTTATATCGTTCTTTTCAGTTCGACTAGACGGTCCCAACGAGCTCGCCGAATCCGTTGAGTTTTTTTTTTGCGTTTTTCGCTTCACGGGCGCTTTTTACGTTGTTAAACATTTACCATTTTTGACAGTATTGTTATGATGTTACAACGTGGATTGGAACCGAGAGTTGTCATCCAGTCTCTTTGGTAGAGAGAGAGACGAAGAAATTATGGAAATGGAAAATGGAAATTATCGCGGCTGGAAAAATGGTTGAGCTAATTTTTTTTTTTCGTGTGATTAATTTGATTGACTATCGCGACAGGCCTAAGCAGTAACGTAGTTTAAACACACACAAAGAGCTAGACTAACGTTAGACCCTTATCTGACCTGACGATCATAGAAAAATTCAATCAGACAACAAAGTATTGCGGATGTAAATAACGTAACAATGTGGTTGTTGCAGGGTTAACTGTCTGCTATGGACTTTTTCAAACTAATTACCTCTAAACTCACTGCTAACTGCTTATCAGCCTCTCTTCTCCAAGACACTGCGTACTGCAGACAGATGCACTGCCCAGACTGCCCTGCTGGCGGCGTGACTGGTGAAATTTCGCGGGGGTCGCTGCCGTGCTGGTGATGGGCGAAACCATTGTGAGGGGGAGGGGATTCTAAATCGGCGCTTTCTGTTTTAGAGGAGTTTGGTGCGGGTCTCCTTGGCCTTCAACGTGTAGGCTATGAACATAAAATATACTTAAAAAATATTATCTGATTTATAAATGGGGTGGCAACAGGGGTGGCAAGACTGATCCCAGGGGTGGCAGCTGCCACCCTTTGCCACCCCGTAGATCCGCCACTGGTCCAAGCCAAAGCATTCAATATTTTATTTAAAACAAGTTAATATGGTAATATGGACTCAAATATTAAATATACTAAATAACTTCCATTCATGCATCTACATATACACACATGCAAGTACATATACACACATACGCAAACCATACAAACCGGTATACATCCCTATGCATACGTATACCAAAATATATACCCATATACATATATACTATGCATGCAAATACACACTTCAATCTATATAAATGCATATACAGGTGAAACTCAAAAAATTTGAATATCGTGCAAAAGTTATAATTTTGATGATTATGGCTTACAGCTTATGAAAACCCCAAATTCAAAATTTGAATATTACATGAAATCAATAAAAAAAGGATTTTAAATACAGAAATGTCGGCCCTCTGAAAAGTATAATCATGCATATGTATATAGTTACATATACTAAATATATTAGTTTCACCTTTTAATTTGAATTACTGAATTTGAAATTACTTTTGCACGATATTCAAATTTTTCGAGTTTCAGCTGTACATATACACTCATTATTCTGCACATGCTTCAAATCAGGGTTATACAGCCTAATCGGAGCAGGAATAAAAGACTTAAAATATCTGTCCTTCTTACACCGAGGAGGAATCACTGAATGTGCTCTTCTGTGACCCAACGATACCATTTAAAGGGTGAGCAGTTTCACACAGAGTTTGACAGAGTTTGGAGAGAATTAAGCGTGTTTTAGAAAAAAATTAAAATTCATGCAACATAATGCGAATATATATTCTAATGCAACACGATCTCATAAAAGTGTGTATCTATACCACAAATTAAATTTCTCGTACCATTTATATGCCAAAAATGTTTTTGCTTGCATATGATACGCACTATATGGCGTGTAATACACACGCACTCCACACTTTAGTGCGTATCATATGCACACGAAACCTGCGTATCATACACACGCAAAAACAATTTTTAGCATATAAATGGCACGAGAAATTAAATTCGTGGTATAGATACGCAGTTTCATGAGACTGTCTAATGATAGGGCCTACACACACACCTAAATACTTTCCCGAGAGATGCACTTTGTGTTTTAGGAGTTTTGTGGCGGTGATAGATAAACATAAACTCATTGGCATCGACAGAAAAGACAATGGCCGGATCTGCTTTTAGTGCCAAACACACGTGAAATGATATTGCAGAAGAGAGTGTGTGGTGGTTTGATTGAGCTGGAGGAGGGAATGAGTTGAACGCTAGTGTGTGAAGCGTCTGCCGGCGTGTTCTCGTTTATAGAGCGATGGATCTTGTGAAGAGAGGATGGAGAACGACAGTGAGTCAGAGATCGGCCCACACACAATTATTCAGACGGCCTGTTGAAGCCGGTCTCCTAGAAAACAGTTACAGTTCACAGTCGGCCGGTCCATATCACAGAATAAACCCTGACAGAGATCAGCACGACGCTTTACACACACACACACACACACACTTACCAATACTAATATGAGAGTCTGATTCAGGTTTTCTGTTGAGATCTCAATGATGGTCTTGAAGTAGCTTGAAAATTACCCGTCAACAAATACAACATTTGATCTTAAAAATGTATTAATAAATGTATTAAACTTTTTAATTTTTTAGAGTGTATCCGGTCTCGGTTGGATCTCCTGGGGTGTGAAAGAGTGTGTGTCCGAGGAAAAGCATGATCTCCTGTATGAGGAAGCTGTTGATCTTGTTTGTCAGTGCGATGTGTGATTGAATGTCCTCACACACTCACACACACTGATTCTCCTGCCCGGCTGTGAGATCAGATGCTCATGGACAAACTTCATCAAGTGCATGTGTGTATGAACAAGTAAGAAGGAAAAGAGAACAGTTCTGTTCAGAGAATGTGTGTGTGCGTGTGCGTGCGTGCGCGTGTGTATGTGTCTCTGTGTGTGTGTGTGTGTGTGTGTGTGTGTGTCTGTGTGTGTGTGTGTGTGTGTGTGTGTGTGTGTGTGTGTGTGTGTGTGTGTGTGTGTGTGTGGAAAGGCAGTGATAGTCTGTAACGTGCTGGGATGTGTGTGATATCAGTAAGTCTGTTGGTTTTGGGCTTCACGTGTTAATATTCACACACACTGAGGGGTGAAGTGTGTCATGGACTAATTACCATGTCCGTCTGAGCGGACTGCCCACACACACACACACACACACACACAGATCTCCCATCTGCCCATGACTCATGTCTCTTCTCACTCTGAACGGGCCGTTCTGATCTTCTCAATGAGCAATCGCATCATTACGTGTGTAACGAAAGTACACATATAATAATAATAATAATAATATGCATAAAGGGGCCAGAAGGCCAATTTAGCTCAAAAGGAATTATCAATTAATTTATAGGGAATCTTAAAAGAATCACTTATACGGCCGAGCAAATGACTCGTTCAGCGTTCATTCGAACGGGCCGTAACTATAACCTCTGCAGCCGATATAAATATCCAAACTATAGTGAAACACTATTTATTAGCAAGGTAACTTAGACCAGCAGTTTAAGACATTAAATCTGTAAGCACATAACACAAGAACAATTATCTTTAAAATGTAAGACTTTATTGATTATTCTAAAACATAAAACTAATATCTAACTCACACACACACAAAGAGAGTGAGGGAAGAATGAGTTTTAGGAGTGGGACAATGAAATCCAAAGTTTCTATATGTACTTAAAAGACATGACCTGAACGAACCATCAATCATTATTTAACCCTTCATTCGTTTCTAAGGCGGGTTAATCAATTTACAATTTTTTCCATCTGCTTACACACAAAATATTTTCATGTCACACGATTTTTTAAACCTCTCATAGCTGATCCTCTAATAAATGTTCATAAATAAATAAATAAATAAGCTATTTCTCAGCCTTTGACTCAGTTTTCAATTGCATAAAACACTTTTTTCAAAACACTACACACAATTCTCAACCTAAAACACAAAAATCTAGCAGGAATTTACTTGCTTTTCTTTTCCAAACACAACCAATCAAAATGCTACACTTATTCACCAGGTCACACACACACACTCCTCATATGTGCAAACACTAATTGCTTTACTGATCACTGACCAATCCCTGCTTTACTGATCACTAACCAATCCCTGCTTTACTGTAGTATAAGCCTATAATAGGTCAAAGGTCAGATTACCTGTTTTGAACAATGGATGCCAACAATGGACAGAGACCCCCCCCCCACTCAATTGTGTTCTTTACTGTATTCTAAAGAATATTCTTTTGGTTTACATATGTTTATGGTTTTGTTGCATGCTACTGTATACAACAGTAATGTTTGGCCTAATAAATATTTTCTGTTTCTACATTGCATTGGTGATTACAGTGTACTTGTTACCCCTCTCAGAAGATTACTTTCACTGTAGAACATTGTATTGAAATGTAGATATAAGCGTATGAAAGACCAAAGAGCTTTACATTTAGAACAGCTGTGTTTACATGGTATATCCAAAAATGCACTATTATGAAATAAGTGTTTGATGCAAATGCTTCATTCTGACATGTGTTTATGGCATTTTGAATGCAGTGTTACATTTTTGAAGGAGATGTGAGGCATTTTGCATTTTGTGTGTGAAGTTTTGGGAATTGTGTGTAGAGTTTTGAAAAAAGGTGACATAGTTTTGAAAATGTAAGCAGTTGGAAAAAACTGTAATATCAATGCACCAGTTCAGTTAAGAGTCTGGAGGCTACTTGCTTGGATTCCCTTTTGTCGGGGTAAAAGGGGTTTCCCGGGTCCGTTGCTCGGCGGTCTCCTCGTACCTGGTCTTGGGGCAGCCAATCACGTGATGTGTTGGCGGCTGGATGAAAGTCTTTGTTGGAAGTTGGAAGGGCTCTGCAGTCGAAACGTTTAAACAAAACTTTGCAGCAAAACATAACTTAGAACCGAGACTTTTAACGAAAAAGAAAAGAAAGTGAGACGAGTTAGATGGCTTGAATGAAGCTGTTGTTTAACCCTGATCTTGATTTGGGATATCTTTGTCTGATCGTCTACATCGTTACTTCGTGCGTCTGTTACTTGTCATGGCTCTCCCTAGAGCACTTCAGTATCTCTCCCCGTATTTTTCCTAAGAACTCCCGCTCTTTGTTCGGGTCTAAGATTTTTAACTCAAAAGTTTGTCCAGCCTCTTGGATGAGGTCTGACCACTAAGATACTATAAGGTTATTTGAGAAGGTTGTATTTTCCACCCCCCTCCCCCCCCCCCACCCACCCTCTCATCGTCAATCATGCGTTATCTGTGGTCCCTTTTACTCTGCAGCTCGAGCAGAGGATTCAGTTTAGACATAATTTTAAGAACATAAACATTTTACACAGATTTCAATCAAGCCATCGTCTGAATTAAGAACATATGATCGCTTTGATAGGAGACACGATACACTTTCATTCACACATGTAATTGTTACAACAATTACATGACTTATATGTGATAGAAGCATAATAGACAGGGGTCGAAGACACAATATAGAATTATGTAGTTGAACGATGTTTGATTATAAGTTCGTCAAGAATTGTTTTAGGATGATTTTATGTATTTGTAAGTGAAGTCTCAGTCTCTGTGGGTTAAGAGATCTCAACACTGAGGTCATTCAAAGGTCTTCAAGAAGGGGGAGGTCTGTTTTACATCTCTGTCCTGGGGCATCTCTGAACCAATCAGTCTTTTCCAAATGATCTAACTTTGACAAGGCTCTTCCTTGCAGGGCGTGTTAAATTCTGTGTGGAATTATGCTTGAATGAATCACATGGAAGATTCAGTGGTGTTTGGTGTTCACACGCTACACGAGTCATAATTCTTCATTATTAATGTATATTTGCAGGTTTTATCAAAAACGCTGTTCCACATCCATGTCTGACCCAGAAGTAACACCCTTTTAAACCTCACTATTGTTTATGTGACTGCTGTTCATCTGTTAATGATGACACATTTAATTAATAGCAATTCATATAACTCAGTATATTAATTAGATTATTTAGACTCTTAATTAGTGTCTGATGCAGCAATCATTAATGAATGGTATAGATCTTCATGAGTTATACATTAATCTGTGCTTTAGTTAAGCTTGAATTAATGCATTTATGCACCGTATTGTAAAGTGTTACTGAAATTACACAATCACAATTCCTATTCCTAATGAGTTTTGTGCTAATTTTATATCTATTTTACTTGACTTGAGAAGCAACAGCGGACAAGATTAAGACTTATTTTTAGAAAATGCATATTTAATGCAGACGTAATTTTTCACTTGTTTTGAACTGTGTGTGTGTGTGTGTGTGTGTGTGCTAGTGTGAGAGAGTGTGTGCATGTGTCTATCCAAGAATTTCAATAAGAACTATAAAAAATGCATATTTTTGGGAATATGTTGAAATAACTGCACTTTGTGCTCTGCACTCCAAGCTATTTGAGTAAATATGAGTATTTTCTGGGAAATAAGCGCTGAGTGTCGCATGAATGCTCTTCTGATCAGCTCTGACTCACCAGAGCCTCAGTTTCACACATGCGATCTGTTCCTCCAGCCCAGATCTCCTCCTGCCTCCTCAGATGCTCCTCTTCCTCTTCCTGTTCATCTTCCTCCTCCTCTTCCTGTTTGTCTTTCTCCTCCTCTTCCTCTTCCAGTTCATCTTCCTCCTCTTCCTCTTCGTCTTCCTCCTCCTCCTCCTATTCCTCCTCCTCTTCCTGTTCGTCTTCCTCCTCTTCTTCCTCTTCCTGTTCATCTTCCTCCTCTTCCTCCTCCTCTTCCTGTTTGTCTTTCTCCTCCTCCTCCACTTCCAGTTCATCTTCCTCCTCTTCCAGTTCATCTTCCTCCTCTTCCTCTTCCAGTTCATCTTCCTCCTCTTCCTCTTCCTGTTTGTCTTCCTCCTCTTCCTCTTCCTGTTTGTCTTCCTCCTCCTCCTATTCCTCCTCCTCTTCCTGTTCGTCTTCCTCCTCTTCTTCCTCTTCCTGTTCATCTTCCTCCTCTTCCTCTTCCAGTTCATCTTCCTCTTCCAGTTCATCTTCCTCCTCTTCCTCTTCCTGTTTGTCTTCCTCCTCCTCCTCCTATTCCTCCTCCTCTTCCTGTTCGTCTTCCTCCTCGTCTTCCTCTTCCTGTTTGTCTTCCTCCTCCTCCTCTTCCTGTTTGTCTTCCTCTTCCTCCTTATCTTCCTCTTCATGTTCATCTTCCTCGTCCTCCTCCTCTTTCTCTTCCTGTTAATCTTCCTCTTCCAGTTCATCTTCCTCCTCTTCCTCTTCCTGTTTGTCTTCCTCCTCTTCCTCTTCCTGTTTGTCTTCCTCCTCCTCCTCCTATTCCTCCTCCTCTTCCTGTTCGTCTTCCTCCTCTTCTTCCTCTTCCTGTTCATCTTCCTCCTCTTCCTCTTCCAGTTCATCTTCCTCTTCCAGTTCATCTTCCTCCTCTTCCTCTTCCTGTTTGTCTTCCTCCTCCTCCTCCTATTCCTCCTCCTCTTCCTGTTCGTCTTCCTCCTCGTCTTCCTCTTCCTGTTTGTCTTCCTCCTCCTCCTCTTCCTGTTTGTCTTCCTCTTCCTCCTTATCTTCCTCTTCATGTTCATCTTCCTCGTCCTCCTCCTCTTTCTCTTCCTGTTAATCTTCCTCTTCTTCCTCCTCCTTTTCCTGTTCATCTTCCTCTTCTTCCTCTTCCTCCTGTGACTAATGCAGGGTTTCTGCCAGACTGGGTTTGCCTCTTCCATTATAAGCGTCTGCCCTGCTGTCATCCTCTGCTCCCTGTGGTTTCCGCTGATGCCTCGCAAATTATTTCAAATTTCACTCCATCTCTGAGACGGGGAAACAGGGAAATTGCATCCAAAAAAAAAAGTAGCATGATTTCTGATGGTGGCAGATTGACAAGAGGTCATGTCAGATACACCGCTAATAAGGAACGTTCTCAGAACTTCCGTAACATTCTATTTCTCTCAAAGTTGAACAAACGTTCTAATATTAACATTACAGTTTTTTTCCAATTGCTAACACACAATTTTGCAATTTTGCTAGTCTGGTTTTATCAAAATACTTAACACAATTCACAAAACCACACACCCAAACTGCGAAATACCTCATATATCCTGCAAAATGAAGCACTGCAACCGAAACTACACATAGCATTATCAAAATCAAATTTTTGCATGAAATGGTACACACTTCATTCATATTGCCAGATTTTTGTCAAACCTAGCAAAACCTAGCAAAAAAAGTTGGGCATAATGAAAAGCACTCTCATCTTTAGTATGCTTTGCCATAATACTAAAATAGTTCAAATTATAGAATATTCTTTAGATTGTTCACATGCACAGCAATATTTGCAGATACACACACATGCTGTTGAAATAATTTTTTTAAATTTTTATTTTATTTTTTTAATTATTTTTTTTTAATTATGCTGTTGAAATGATCAACATATGCACAGCAGATATATTTACATTGAACATAACAAAATGATGCACACAAAAAACAGTAAACTGAAAAATAATATATAGAAAAAAAGGTGAAAAAATTAAATAATTCCATTGTTGCAACAAAAAAAAGGTGCTCACCTGTGGTATTTATATAGTGCTAACATCCTGATTGAAGTATTAACAATAACCATTGAGGTGTGTGGCCATGGCACATGTACATGTTTTGACCAATTAGCTCATGTAGTGTCATTTCCAATGGCAGTGTTTTGAAATGGCAAACATGTGTCTTTATTGTTGTGTCTTATGTAGAGAACCGTGTTCAGTGCATTTAAAAAGTGCCATTTTGAATTGCAAAATGTGTGTAAAGCAGAAAATGTGTTTAGACTTTTGGAAACTTGATAAGAGCTTTTGTTCTCTGTGTGTCAGTTTAAATAATTGTGCTGTGCATGTCATTTTAGTGTGTTAGCAATTGGAAAAAAACTGTAATAGAATGTTCGTTCAAAGTTATCTGGTCTTTGTTATACGGCTCTGTGCAATACTTGATTCTGATTGGTCTATTGCACCATCCAGCGGTAAGTTATTCCCAGATAACAACAGGTCACTGAAGTCAGCAGCGCTATAAGCTCGCTTTTTTTAAAAAGTTTTTTCTTCGTGGAAGTTTTGCATTTGGTGAACTGATAAAATATTAAAACTCAGTCAAATCAATATTTTGTACTGCTGCTGCCGAACACTGTTGAGAGGTAATTCACACACACTAGGCTATATTAACACGGAGACGATCTGAAGAGAAAACTCAAAAGTGGCGTTGCGTTATCACTTTTTATTATGCGTTTAGACGAGCGTTATGGGGTAAATCTGCGTGCATATGGTGACGCAAAAGTGTGTGAAATTGGATGTAGTGTGCACTCCAGGCACTAGGGGGCGATGTGAAGCACTGCCACACAACAACACCAATATCTGAGAATATTGTGTACAACTGCTGAAGACTCTTGTATGTTTATCAGCGCTGCGAGGGACACTCGAAGGCCCGACATATGGAAATAATCCGACATGTTGGTTGTTATTTTCCTGTACTGGCGCACGCCTGTGACGAAAACGCGTACGCGACGAGAGCCGCCGTGAGCAGATTCGCGTTTTCACCCTTTAGACGGGAACGCGACGGTGGAGCATTTTTAAGATTTCCACTCTGGAGGGTGGTTTCACTTTTTTGCGTTTTTAAGCCTCAAAAACACCGTCGGCGTGTAAACGAAAGGCACATCTGATAAAATATTTTTACGTTTTCACCCGTGAGCGTTCTCGTGTAAACAGGGCCTTAATCTCTCTCTCTCTCTTTCTCTCTGCATTAATAACTGCATAAGGGCCCGTTCACATATCGCGCCTAAAAACGCGTAGAAAACGCTAGGCGCACGCGTTCTCCTTTTTCCAAAGAAGCGCTAGGGCGGTTGCGCTCCGGAGGCGTCTGTCGTTGCTAAGCAACCATCAGCTGCTCTCTCCGTTACATGAAGGAAATTTCAGCAATGGATTTCCACCACCGAAAAGCTGATTAGTTGGTTCGTGTCACGTGACCTACAGTGCGCTTGCGGCATTCTGAAAAGTTGAGATGTTTTTATCTCGATGCGGCGCGGACGCGCCTGGAAAAAAACGAGCGCGTCGCACCACGACTGCGTCGCTTCCATTATGAGCGCGCAAACCGCGCGCCTCCATTTGAAATAATAGGCTTGTTTGAGATGCGCCTTGCCTCGCCTGAAATGGAGTCGAGAGTAGGCGGCTGCAGTGAGGGGAGGAGTGAAAAAAGCGCAGGCAAGACGGACAGATCTCTCTTCTCACGGTGGATCACACACCTGCGAGATCAAAGGCGGATATCGCGGGATTCACGGGATTCACGCTCGTGCAGGTGTTGCTAATAAACTGGATGTATTTTAAGTTCTGTTGCTTTTATATGAAAATAAATATAATGAACAAAAGACACCCAAAGTACTTGCTATTTAATTCCATTCCAAATATGTGTTTATCAATATTTTTTTCTTTAATAGCCTACAGACATATCTTTATAATTGTTTTATGTTTTTATAAAAATGACATCACATAACCCATATCGCACTGTCAGAGAGTTTATTCACACATAACGTACGTATAGCCTACACAACAAATGATACCAGAGTTTTAAAATCGAACATTTTAAAAAAGAACAATACATCACGGTTGTTTAAACCAATGAGCATTAAGCTGTGTCGTCAGCAAGTCGTTTCCCATCATGCTTTTGATCAGCGCAGTCGGTGGAGAGCAACTGCGCGCGACTGCAGAATCCGACACGTGCGGCTTGCGGTCGCGAGAGTTTTTTGACATACGTCTGCATGACATCAGAGCAAGGCGGACCGCTCTCGGACACATTTCTAACCGGCATGCATCTCGCGTTGATCACCGGTGATCGATTCTGCGCAGATTTTGCTCATCTCAAACAAGCCTAATGAATTTGAGCACGCAAAAGACGCGATATGTGAACGGGCCCTTAGTCTGCTATCAGTGGCTCAAGCCTCCGTCACGAGCTCTAAAATGAAGTTTTGTAACGTTAATCAGCAACGGTGTGGGATGAGATGCGTAAGAAATTAGTCCTACACAAACCTGACAAATGTCTTGAAATACATCATCTGAACAATTTTTTTGAGGTGTGGTAACCGTAGTATAAAGCAAAGTAATTGACTCTGGGCTGTTGAATTATTGAAAAATAATGGAAACCTGAGGTGTAATTCTGGGCAGCATTACCAACTAACATTCCCTTTTGAACAATCTTTGTCATGATACAGACATGAATCAGACTGCGTCTAGGAAAACCTTAGTTATAGTTGAAACAAAATCATTTCTAATTAGTTTTTAAGAGTGATGAATATTGAGTCAGTGCTTGTGATCTCAAAAGAAGCAGACACTGAAACCCAGAATCCTTCAGAAAAAAACTTCAGTTATCCGTGGCCCGAATTGTTCAATAATTGTGTTCTTCAGAGAAGTTGGGAGTTGAAGATGTGTGAAATTACAGGGTCCGTGGGAATAAAAGCTATTTTACACGGACAAGCTTTTAATTCTTTGTTCAGGGTTCTGTCAGACTGTGAAAGTGAGTACTTCAGCTATAAAATGCTACTTGCTTTTGTGTCCGAACTGCTTGAGTGGCTCTCAGCGAAATAACCGCAGCATCTGGTCTCAGCAAGGGTCCTGGCGCTCCAAAAATACTTCATCCAGCCAGAAAAACATCACATTCACCATGACAACATTCCTCTTCTGGACTGATCTCAAAAGATGAATTCATGCTTTTCATCCATCACTCAAGCTTTCAATGCCACTCTTTGATTGTGAAGCCAAGTGTTGCATTTATTCTAGCTCATAGTGATTCAAATCAACTCCTATGAATAAGTATTAAACTTGATTACATACCTTGTTTGTGAATGATGAATGATGGATTTACCTGGTTATGATTTTCAAATGGTGAAACTTATTGAGGATATGTATACAGACCAGAATATCGTTTTCTATATCACTCTTATAATGCTAGACATCATGAAACCACCATGCCTATTTTTGCCACAAAAGACCTAATCTTTGGTAAATCATAATTATGAGGTTAAAATTAAATAGAATGACATTGAAAGGGCACATTATGTGAACAATTATGACATACTGTAAGACTAAGTCATAATCATTAAAGAGTCAAATTTTTCATAAAGTTATAATTATGAAACACTAAATCATAATTATGAGATAAAAAGTGGAAATGACAAAAAAATTATAAATATTAAATCATAATTTTAAGCTAAAATTGAAATGATGACATACACAAAATACCTTTTTTGGGGGGTAAATCATAATCAAATCAAAATTCTGAAATAACTTTTTATATAGGCTATTTATACTATTTAATAAAGTTTACAATCTTAAATATGTATATATACATAAAAAATACATAGCTAGACTAAATTGATGAGGGGCATACAAAAAGGGAACTCAATTCCCCCATTAGAATGACTGAAATGGCTTAATACCCTGTCCCAGTTTAACAATACGCTATTGGCACACTGGGACAGTGTCAAAATCACATAACAAACAAAACAAAAAGATTCCTATGAATATGATTTAAAAAAAAATCTGATTCACCATTACATCCTATAACAAAATATATAACAGTTACAAATGATCCATGCGTTTTTTAATTTTTATAATCACCTCAGAATGCTATGTCATTTTTACACTGCTAGGTTATTAAATATGGTGTGCCACACCGCCGGAAGTGATGTCATAGCCACATATATATATATATATAGTATATCATATTTATTTATTTTTATCACATACTCGGTGAGCTCAGTGGTGATTTTTAGTAATGGAATCATTTACATGTAAAGATAGAAATGAAGAAACTTAACTGTCCTACTTTACCAGTATTCACCCTAATTATTACATAAAAAGTCAAAATTATTATTTTTATGAAATTATGACAGATTCAGTCATAATTATTACATAAAAAGTTAAAGGTAATAATACATCAAAATGATGAGATAATACGTTGAAATTATGATATACTAAGTCGTAATGAGTTAAAAAGTAATAATTATGAAATACTAATTATGTCAAAGTTCAAATGATTAAATAAAATAATAATTCTGAGATAAAATGTCAAATATATGTAATTAAACCACATTGAATGTCATAATTATGATTTACCAAAGCATGATTTCATGCCTTCCATAACAATATGCAACATGCTGAATAACTCTCAGAACCCATCAGAACATGGATTTTAGACGGTCCTCAAACCTCTGTAATACAGAGAGTATTTGCTGCATCTCTGCTCTGGTTTGATTCATGTTGATCAGCCGTTTGCATTACCCAGAATCCCCTCTGTTTTGAACAGCTCGCTAAGATTATTTGTTCTTCAGGACGCACCTGTTGCAGGAGTCCTCTTCCCTTCAGTGTTCATTTCCAGTTGCATCATCCCAGCGGATTTTTCCTTAAAAACAATTTAGCGTTCCCAACGGCTTAAAAGAACAAAACAAGGCACTGAGCCATAACTGCGCTCTGTTGCTTTATGGCCAATTATAGTTCATTTCTGACTCTATAAACAGCGAGTGTTACATGAGTTCAAGCGCAGGCAGAGCCGAGAGAAACGTGAGGTCTGATGCATGAAAATGTCCTTCATGGAAAAACTCCACGTGTCTCGTTCAGAAGGTCGAGGAGCTCGTGAGTCACTGCATTAGAAGAGGAAAGATTTGTCCATTATTTCAGTTTGCATTTTCTTCAATAATGTGGAATAACGATATTTTTTTCTCTCTCTCAGGTTTCATTTGGTTTTTGGTGTTCTACATCATGAGATTTTAGTTCATATTTTCTCATTAATCTCAGACTGTTTCTATCGCCATCTGAAATCACATACTTCCCCACTATATAGCAAAAAACATTATGTGATGACAGTGAAGCAACAACTGATGCTGGAAGGTCACATGACAATGACAACATGGCGGATGTGTACTACACACACTCATACTACACACACTCATACTACACACACTCATACTATATATAATGTACTTTTTTAGAGGTTGTGAAGTAATTACTAATTCAAAATAAATACCTACTCAATAGAGTATGCGATTATGTTGTCAATAGAATATTAGTATGCTTCTTATTGCACACTGTGATATACTGTATACGGAGATGACTGATAACATTTATTTTATTTCTGATCTGATAACAAGTTCTTTCAAATGTATAATATATAGTGCTGTCAAATCGATTAATCGCGATTAATTGCATCTTACATAAATGTGTGTGTGTGTGTGTGTGTGTGTGTGTGTGGCTGTGTGTGCGGCTATGCGTGTGTGATCACATATATATATATTTACAAACTTTTATGTTAGATACGATTAATCGCGATTAATCGATTTGACTGCAAGTAATACAATTGAATGCGAAAAGTTGTATTCTACAAACATTTTTGCAAATACCATCACATCATGTTTAATCCTGTGAGGAGCGTCCAGTTATTTAGCATTTTATTAAAATGTTGTGTGTTAAATGCCTTAGTTTTGGCAGTCTGGACAAATATCAAAAAAAATTATATGTACACCGCTCAAAAGTTTGGAGTCGGAATGATTTTTGAAAGAAGTCTCTTCTTTCATATATATAATGCTCACCAAAGATGCATTTATTTGATAAAAAAAAATCAGTAAAAACTGTGAAATATTATTACAATTTAAAATCATGTTTTCTATGTGAATATATAGTAAAGTGTAATTTATTCCTGAATTTTCAGCATCATTACTCCAGTCTTCAGTGTCACATGATCCTTCACAAATCACTCTAATATGATGATTTGATGCTCAAGAAACATTTATGATTATTATCAATTTATTAATATATTATTTTGTTGAAAACAGTTGTGCTGATTCATGTTTTTGTTGAAACCATAATGCATTTTTATGATGAATAGAAAGCATTTATTTGAAATATAATTTTTTTGTAAGATATTTAGACAGCAACCTTGCTGAATAAAAGTATAATCTCCTTAAAAACACAGAAGCAGTTTCCAGTATACATGACTTCAAGGCTCCTGAAATTCAAGGTTTCTGTTCCCGCACACATAAAGACAAAGATCCAGCAAGGCCATTCGCTGAAAAAACAGGCATGAGAGACTGACATCTGTTATCCAATCCTTTTTTATTGAGCTTTTTTCTCTATTGAAATTGTATTTATTGAGCTGTCAGTGTAAAACATGCTCCAGAATCCCAATGAAACCCTGATCTGAGAGTCCAGGCTCTTCTGACGCTCCTTTGATTTAGAGTTGACAAGTAAAACTGCTAATTGAAAACAAATTATATTTGCATGTAACTCAAATATCTTCACCTCTCCAGATATGTATATATATATTTGCATTCCTTTCTGTAATCCCTTGTGAAAAAGAAGGGGTACTTCAGCACACTTAAGAGTAGGCCTACTTATTATACACACTCAATACAAAAAGTGCACTTCTTTAGAAACACTTAAACTCAAACTAAAGTCAAGTCACGTTTATTTATATAGCGCTTTTTACAATACAGATTGTTTCAAAGCAGCTTTACTGTGATAACAGGAAAATAATGCAACAAAACTATAGATTATTGCTTTCAGACTGGAAGATTTTAATGGCATAATCTTGACAACTGTTTTGGAAAAGTTGGTCTTTCCTCACTCAAGTAGTTGATCCGTGTGTGTTTGCATGATGGCATTAATAAGGACTTTTCCCGCTGAGACACACCACAGCTGTGACCGGGAAATCTCCAGCCTGATGTTGACGATGACATAATAAGACCAACAGCTGAGAAGTTCCACCGGACTGAACGCTCACATGTCTGCGAGCTGAAGGAAAGCCGATATTAGCAGGGACACAATGCCAGCTGTCCCGGCTGTGGGAGTTGGTAATTGATGGGTTCAGAGGGGAAAAGACAGTCTTTGGTCTCTAACATTGGCACTTGTGTTGCAGTTGGCAGCGTCTCCCTCTCATTCTGTGGGATCGTCGTGCTGGGACAACAGTCACATCAGTGATGGACTCGAGCTCAGACTGTTAGTTGAATGGCTACTTATAGACGGCTTTTATGTGATGCATCTCGGCTTACAAAAATATGTTCTGAAAAAGTTTCACTAACGTTCCGAAAACATTATTTCTGAACGGTTTAAAATGTTTTTTTCTTGGTCATGCTAATGTTTAGGGAACATTCCATATGATAATTTTTCATCAATCATGAGACTCACTGACCAATGACAGTGACGCTCTCATTATTATTCTCAATCACTATCAGCTGCATCAGTGTGTGTGTGTGTGTGTGTGTGTGTTTGTTTATGTGATTTATGAGGACACAAATTTGTATAATAACATGTGTATTACAGTGGTATTACAACTTATGGGTGGTTTATGAGGACATTTCACAGACAGAATATATAGTTTGTACAGTATAAAAACCATTACGCCTATGGAGAGTCCTCAAAATGCTGTCGCGCCAACGTGTGTGTGTGTGTGTGTGTGTGTGTGGTGTGTGTGTGTGTGTGTGTGTGTGTGTGTGAAGAGCTTTTAAAAGAGCTTGGACCGTTTCAGGAGCTGAAATGCTGCATGGATCGAGCAGGCATTTCCCCTCTTTTTTTTTAATTTTGCAATATGTATATTTTTAAAATGTGTTTGTTGTTTTGTGATTATTTATGTATTTTTTGTCTTTTCCGTTTGCATCACATGCATCCCTGTGGCCTGTGAGTTGCTCTTTTACAAATGCTGTGAAACTACAAACTTAAGTCCCTTTATTTTCGATGGGTCATAAAAGTGTGTGCCCATGATCTTTGTGACGTCACGGCTGTGTCAGCCTGCAGAATTTGTCATAGCCTAATTTGAAAGTAAAAGTTCAAGTAAAAGAAAACCATATATTTATCAAATAAAAATTATTTACTTTAATTATTTACAATCAGAGATTGTCCGCACACATTTCCAACCATTTTCACCTTATTTTGCAAAGAACTGCCCATTTAGAGAGGAACAGGCCATGACTGGAATGTAAACTGACCAATAAGTTTTAGTTTTTCTGTCCCATTTAGTGTTTATCTGAAAAATTGGTTCTTCCCTCGAACAGTATAATGGGTGTGGAGAGTTAAACTTCCTCAAGTCTTTCAGAGATGCTGTTAAAATCCAGTCATTAGCTCTTCCTCGAAAGTGTTTGTTGCACCAGTCGACAGGACTTCGACAGGTATAAACCGGTGAACTGGACGGATTAAATTGATTAAATGTGTCTGACCTGCCCTCTCACGACTTTCCTGTGAGGACACACGGGCGAATGACCCAGTGTGACCCAAATGACAAAGTGTGAGGCGTCCGCTGAACTCAAGCTGTTGTGTGTCCTCCAATCAATCAAAGAGTTCGAGATGGAGAGAGTGTGAATGTGATCGAGTTTGTCAGCTGCTTACACACACACTTCTCAAACCTGTTCAAAGATCAAAAGATCTGCCTAGAAATCTGTCTGAATTATAACCCATCCGTGAAGAGATGAGAATGACTGAATCGTTTTCAATAAGTCAGTGTTTTATTTCATTGTTCTGAGCGTGCACAAAGCTTCTCTGTATCCCTGTCTGTTCAGAAAGACTAAATGACAGATGTGACATGAGGAAATTGACTCCCTCTGAATGCTGCAGCTCAAACCATTGTGTTTCTTCAGTCACGAGTGCGCGTGAATGTCATAATTATCAGCGAGAAACTTTCTTTGGGTTCAGAGTTGAGGGCGTCAGTTAATGAATCACGGCGGAAGCCATTAGCTAGAATGTTAACTGTACATTTTGTGTGCTGTTGCTGAAGAATGAATGAGGAAACTACATTTCCTATCATTCCTTGAGGCAGAATGCTAAAATACACAGATAGCTCCTATTATATACCTAATGCATGATCTTTGCTCTTGGTTTTGATGTATGCATTTAAAAACTGCTGTAACGGTTTCAGCTTTGCATATGGTGACATTTTTCTTCAATTGAAAGTAAAATTAGTAACTTTTCATTACTTGCAACATGGTTTGGATGCATATGTTTTTAAATGCATGTTTTTTTTTAAAACATGTTTTTGGATGCACTAATGCTAATCCTATAGGAAGCAAAATTAGGCTTGAGTTTTGCATGCTGTTTTTTAAAGCCTTAATATATAATGTAGGCTATATAAAAGTATTCATAGAAGACACTTTTAGATGCATTAAAACACATAACAGACAACCAATTTCAGATGTAACAAGGAATTTGCGAAAATTATAATGCATTTTAACTTTGGTTAACAATTATTTATGAAAATATATAATGTAGCCTATACATTTATGAATACCTTTATCTCTCTTTGGTAGTCCATCATGTCCGATGATGACGTTCCTCCTCATTTGCGGTGTATTCTTTGATGACTGTAGAGTCCAATCCTTGATCCACAAATTGTATGGCATGTTGGGCATGTGAAGTCTGAGTTTGTAGGCATGGTTGTATGTCTATGTAGTCTTTTTTGTTATTTCCTTATATTTCTCTCAAATTCCAGCTCCACTTGCCCTGATAGAGCTGACCATATAGAGAGGACTGCCTTTATAATGAGTTATACATAAAGTGTTACCGTGTTTTCAACATGTTTTTGGATGCACTACTTTAGGATTCATTGTGTAGAACTAGTTTTGCTGTATTTTCTGTCTGCATGTGGAACTGCTTGAACTGATTAACATTTTATAGAAAATGCAATTCTCGGGGCAAAGAGAAATTAGTATGTGGTGTATTTTATGTAACCTAAAATGTTATAATCTCAATTTACTTGTTAACCGTACACAGGTAATTTCTCAGTGAAAATGAAAAGGCCATTATTCCAGTCAGATGTTTTGAAGGCAGTTCGGTTCACATCTGCGTCTCCTCTCAGAATCAGTCATCGGTCTCTGTCATCCGATCCTGACTGGCGATCAGGCATTAACACTAAATTAACGTTAATTTCTAATTGGCTATTCACAGAGGCGAGTTTGAGTCCGATCCGCGTGGGGAATGAGACACGGGGTATTTATGTGGGCATTTCTCACTTCTGCATCCATCTGCCCAATTATCCCAAACCAGCGGCTCCCCATCAGCCCACCGCTGCGCTCCACCCTCAGAACATGCTTGCATAATAAGACATTTCATTTTAAATCCTGATTTACATGGTCTCCCCTCACCATAGAATAAACTGAAGAATTCTTTAATGGAGTTTTTACTGAGTCGATTAAATATGGGCGTTTGCTGCTCTGCTGTATCAAACTGATTACTCACTGATATATTTATGCCAAATCTGAAACCATGTTTCCCATTCGGGTGATTTTATTTATTTATTTGCAAATTTAGACATTTTGTTTATTCATAAATGTTTTTAGACATTTTAGACACTGCTTAGTCGAGACTGAGTGA